>VZTI01002343.1:1923428-2221935 GCA_013397865.1 Struthidea cinerea | reverse complement strand
TGAACCTTTGCACACAGTGGACGAAGATGGGGTCCCTGTTGTACACATGAGAAGTATTTTAANAGCCAGTCCTGCCCAGTCTGAACCTTTGCACACAGTGGACGAAGATGGGGTCCCTGTTGTACACATGAGAAGTATTTTAAGAAAGACTGTTTGGATTAATCCCACCTCAGGCAAAAACAAACCCATCCATGGAGTTGTCTTTGCCCAGGGACCTGGTTACACTTGGTGGGTAATGCAGGCAGATGGAGAAACCCGTTGTGTACCACAAGGACACCTGATCTTAACTGAGAACTGTGTGTAAACATTAAGCAATGATGTAGATGGTAATAGAATAAGGGGTGGATAATGTCCTAGGTTACAATATAGATGTATTTAAGTATTCTATTGCCACCAGCTGTGGGCCATTAGCTGTTATCACCTGCTAATGACCCACCCCTGATAACAGACAATGGGCCATCAAGAAATCACCACATGACTCATAGACTTATCTCATCCTATTGTGAGATGCTCCACGCAGGAGGGAGGAGCCAAGCATTCCCACCTGGATATAACCTGCCCTTAGAACTGCTTAACCCAGCCATGTCTACTGGGTTACCAGAGGATAAGAGCTACCAGTGGACCTTCAGCTGGAGACTGGACCTTCCATAAGATCATTGCTTCAACTGAACTACTTCATTTGGACTGCTACCACCACCCTAACAGGGTGTCAGGTTGTATCTGACTTTGTCAGTGCTTTTCCTTATATTATTTCCCTTATTTCTAATTTTATTTTTTTTTCTTTTAAATTTAATCCTGACTTGTGATCTCCCACTGGTCTTGTTTTCAAACCAATACAAGCTTGAAGGAATGCAGTTATTCTGAATTATGTAGTATTTTCCTATATGTACAATCTTTTGTACTTTACTATAAGTGTATTTCATTTTCTCTATTTGAAAGAAACTAAAAGGGAATTCTGTTATTTAGAACAGCAAAATGGTCGTGGGAATATTCTTGAGATTTTATCTACTTCAGTGTCTGGGAAGACTCACGACTTCGTTCTCCAGCTGCTGGTGGCTAATATAAATTTTGACACTGTGAAGCAGGGCTGTCATCTGGGGTTGGGTGCTGTGTTTACAATGATCTTGCTCTTGTCTGAGTACCTGATGGAGCAATGACAGGGGTTAAAATGACAGGGCAGATGAATGTCTTACAATTTTTCTAACAGATAAATTTCATTCTCTAATCAATGGCAATGCAAGTATTTTATTCAAAGTAGACCATATTAAAGAGGAGGAATAAGGATGACACCTCACATTTGGCTTAACTCGGTATTAAGGTATTTTGTCATCAGAAGGTGGGTCAATATCCCACAGAATGTAAAAAGTAGCATGATCCATTTCTGCCACATTCTGAGCTTTCTGAACTACTAAATCCAACCTGCAGTTTCTGTCAATCTGTCTTTGTCATAGAATCGTTAAAGGGCATGGTTTGAAAGGGACCTTAAAGATCAACTAGTTCCAGCCCCCCTGTCATGCACAGGGACACCTTTCAGTACACCAAGTTGTTCAGAGCCGGAGCCAGCCTGGCCTTGAACACTTCTTTTAATCCACATCTTTTTGTCCACTTTAAACTTGTTGATACCTTGTGTACAAACAACAACAAAAAAATTCAATTAAAAGAAATGTTACAAAGCCCCAAAATCATTTACCTGTAAATGCAGATCTCTGCCTTCTCTAAAAGAACAATAAAATGATTACAACTACAGCTTTCAGTTTGTGTGAAATGACTGAGAGTTATGATCACTAAGTAGACTCCATACTCAGCAGTTTACAAGCCTTAACTGCTTCACAGAAATAGTAGGGCAACCTCAGAGAGAAAATAGTGTATGTTTATTGAATCTATAAATTTACATATTGGTTCGTCTCATTCCTCTGGTAGGAACATGTGTTCAATAAGTAGAGATATCAGTAAGTTAGAAAGCAAGAAGAAAAAGAAACAATATATTTTTTAATTTAACAGTGAAAGTAAAAGTGATAGTGAGACCTGCAGAAAAATGTAATTTTTCCAAAGAGAATGAAATAATTACCAGTCCCATTGACACACAGGGATCCATGTTAACTATCCAAATGTGAGAACGAAGTAATATATAAAACAGTTAAATGGTGACAAGTATTGACTGCATCATATTAGATATGTGTCCACTAGATCCACCTTAAAGTAGAGGAGGTAAAAAGCATTGGCTCAATTTTGGATTAATGAAGATATTTGAATGCAAATACCCCCAATAAAAAACCTGTTTTATACTTGTCTGAAAGGGTCATCAGGTATTTTGAAACCGCAAATACACTAAGCAGCCCACAAATTTCCGAATATTTTTGCTAGACATAATTTACAGTTATTCCCACTAAGGTCCAAGACAAAAGAACCGCATTGAACTTGCTACTCAGTGTCACCACTAGTACTTTTTATATGGAAACTGACTTGCAGCTACTGTGAGACTAACACTTTCCTTTAAATGTGAGGAAGAAGGAACAGACATTTATCTTCCAAGCAGATGTTATTGGAAAGTGACAAACTCAGTTTCACAATCCTTGTTTGTCTATTTTAGAAATAAGCAAGTAAAGGAAGGAGGGACAGTAAGAGCAATTGAAAGAAAGCAAAAGAAGTGCAAAGCTTCCTTTCTTGGCAGCCACAAGTCATTAGAAGAGCTTGGCTGCCCATGTAACCACAGCCTCAGGCAGCTGAATACATGCCCAGAGCAGAAATGGAGACACAAAAAGATTCAGTTTCTTACAGGATTATCCTGAAGTTGAGGGAAGACTTGTGAATGCTTGAACATTGATATTTCTTGCCTAGGTTCCTCCAGCGACAAAAAAGCCAAGTAAAATCAGAAGCTTACTCTTTCTGTTTTCTGGTATGTGATTAAAAGTTTTCCTGTTGCAGATTAATTTATTGGGAAGAAAATCTGCAAAGTTGTGTCTTAAATTTTGATAAAGCAGACTAACATTTATTCTGGAGTTTAGTTTAAAATGAGCAGCTGAGAATCATATGATACAGCTGGAAGAAAGAGAGGAGATTTTGATTTCTCAATGAAAGCAGCACCTTTGAAATACTATAGTTAGATAAATGGTCCCTAAATAGCTGAGCCTCAAATCAATTAAGATTTTACAGATTTGGATCAGAATTATACAACCGGAGAAGAGAGAGAAGCATGTGCATTTTGCAGCACACTGTTTGTTGCATTAGGACTTTGCTTATTAAGATGCTGCTGATTTGAGCTGTCTTTTGTAACAGCAGCATTGTGTGCAAATACAATCGATAAAAATAATTCAATCTGTTTCTGGTGAACAAGGCCAAGGCAGAAGCACTACTCTGTATTTTCCATATGCTAAACTTTCTTTGAGGAAAGTAATATAAATCTTTTCTCAGGTAATCTCCAAAACTGGATGATGGCAAATATACAAAGTCAAATGCTCTGCTCTGAACAAATGGGCTGTGCCCTGATACTCGTCCTTCAGTACCTTTTCCCCTCAGGGTTCAGATCTACACACGCCTGCCATAAATAAAAGTGATGTGCAAAACTAACTATTACTTCTTTAATGTTCCTTTTATATCAGTGATGTAGTGGATGAGGTAGGTTGTGCAAGCCAAAACATTCAATTCCATATTAATTGAAATATAACTATCTGCGCTGGCATAGTCTGCTGCACTATGTTCAGGAGGTGGTCATATAGACAACATGTATGTTCAATATATAGGATGCTGCTTGAGCTTTTTGCATGTAAATTCTTACTGAAACGTTGTTTTTCTTGGGAACATTTTTCTCCACAAGTTAGCAGCTGTGCAGGCTCTGTGCTTACAGCATAGTAAGACAGATGATTATTGCTCCATACTATATTGGGAGCACCCATATGCTGGGTGAAATGCTCAAGTATGACAGCCAGGTTTAAGACAAGATATGAAAAGAATCTTACGTACCTCTTCCACGGTGTTGCACAATAGTCAACATGCAGGAGGGCAACTGGAAACATCACTCCTGTAGACCTAACAGGGAATAAATTGTAAGGGTCTGTCTTGGGGCGACTTTATGATGTATATCCTCTATTGCCTGCTCTATGCCCAGACATGAATCCTGTGCCTTTCTGTGCCTTTAAAACTGGGTCCAAGAGAAAGAAGGAAAAAAAGTCAGGTTAACTTTTCAAAGCAGTTTTGTGTTCAAGGACACAGAGATAGCTGCTGCTGCTGCAGAGTGGAGGCAATCGGCTTCCTGCTTTTCCCAGCTCTTGGCTCCTTTTCTCGGAAGAGAGAGACAGAGAGTTAAACTCCTTTGCTTCCCTGGGACTTTGGTTTCTTCTTCTTCTCCTCTGGACTGTTCAACAATACCAGAACACACGGGGACACCCCACACCAGTTGGCCCGGAGGGGCCACGCCAAACGGCCAGCTTCGAAGAGAGAGACCACACCCACAGGAAGGACTCTGAAAATTTACTGTGTTCTCTCCCCAGCGAGAGGTTTTATTATTTAGCATTATTCTTTTCCGGTGCTTGCGTGCACTTTACTTGTTAAATAAATAGTTTTTTCTTTTTCACTTTCCTCCGAGGAATTTCTTCCCGGACCTGGTGGGGGAGGGGCAGATGAAACCTGCCTTCTATCAGAGGATTTTCCTCCAATTTGTCTCAAACCAGGACAGGGTCACAGACAAGGAAAAGTTCCCAGGTGAAAGGCAAATGGAAAATGTTTGGAATAACTGTTAAGCTTTTTTGCCCAATGGAATATTGGAATAGATACTTAATTTTCAGGATTATCCAGATGTCATAGTAGGACATCTATTAAACACTTCTTTAAATCATAGTAAGGCAACTGTATCCAGCATATTAATACCCAGCATATTAACATATAAAGACAAACACTATTGTAGTGATTTAGGAATCCAATTTCAGCCTTTATAAAAGTTATGGAATACATCTTATACATGCTGCTATAAGCTTTTGTGGTTGATTGTTTTCACTTTTCATGTTTTTGTGTTGTTTGATTTTTTTGTTTTTTTTGGTCATACTCTTGTGAAGTTTCTTTTTATTTTGAAGTACATCTTTTTAGAGTTCTAAATCTGCCTACACGCTTTCCTTTTTTACTAGTATTCTTGATACATAGCAGCAAGAAATGAACAATATTAATGATATGTGTTTGTCCTCTCAGCATCACAGAGGTCCAGTTTGAGTGTATCCAGAAAGCTGGCAAGGCATTCAGACCTTGCTAACATAAGATCATGCTGAGTACCTGCTGAAAACCAACTGTTCATGGGCTTTATATAATCTAGGTAGAAATATAGGTAGGAAATTAATTATCTAAAGTGCAGAGTGCCTGACTCAAGTTTGGATACCTGAAAACCTAAATGCAGTTTAGAAAAGGGTACACACCATATACTGTAAAAATGCTAGAAGTTCATTGCCCACAAAGGAACATTTTATTAGTCTGCCCTGTGCACTAAATCTAGGAGGGTTAAAATAAGGGTTGAGGCATTTTTCTTGATTTTTTCCCCTTTTGTGTGCTCAATTCCTCTCAGAAGTTTTGAAAATATGTGTTTGAATGCTTCACCTTATCTCAGAATACGGAGGTTCCCCGAAAGGTTTATTGGAATAACTCAACAATAATATACTCTTTTCTCAGTTACCCAGGAAGATATCTAACATTTGGTGAGCTACCATTTGGCAAAATCTCAGAAAACTGAAACCAGTGCCCATGTGGTTGGATTACAGAACAATGAAAGTCACTGGCAGAACTCGCTGTTGATGTTCAATGAATCCATTTTGATCAAGAAAGCATATCAGAGACCTTTCTTTACAATTCTGCCCCTATGGACAGTGTGATTTGCATATCAGTGTGCTGAGATCTACACTGCTGAATGATTTGGAGTACTTCTGGATACAGGATAGTCGAATACAAAGAATATAGAACTAGAGTTCAGTTTGTATATCAGCCAATCTGAAATGACCTTGAGACTCACCAAGTCATGTCTCACCAAGTACGTATTTTCCATTGCCTTTCTTATCAGTTAAGATGCACATGAATAGAATTTTGCTATGTGTTTGTGTAATATATCTCATAAACCAGCAAAAATTGTGAATAGGGGTGGCAAAAGTTGTTCTTGCTTGTAATGTCAGTTTATTCCTTTCAAGAGCAATTTAAAATAAGCATAACTGTGCACAAAAAGATGATGCACAGAAGTGTGGGAAAGAGGGAGAACATTGCTACTCTTTCAAATATAAATTTAATAGTTTCTTGGTCCTTGCATTTCTGTGGTTTTTGTTTCGTTTTTTTTTTTCCTCTATGCATAACAGAATTAGATGGGGCTCTGAGAAACCTGGTCTGGTCAAAGGTGCCCCACATCAGGACGGTCAGAACTAGATGATGTTTAAGGTCCCTTCCATTCCAGGCCATTCTATGATTCTGTGATTTTGTGGCTGCATGTGTTGGCCATATGGTCTAGGACTCATTGACCATCTGAAGGAGGAGGCCACAGACTGAGTTGAATTGTTGTGAAAGAGTTAAGATGCTCTTCTGAGACAGGATGTTCTAGTCCTGCAGATTTTTGTTTCTGCTTTTTAACATTGCACCTGTTTTTTGCCCCGTGTCTGCTTATATGGACTAGAATCAGACCAGGGGATGATCTAGGGAACAACTACAAATTGCAGCATGAGGAAAAAAGCAAAACCAAATCCACAGAGGATATAGAAAGTGTGTGTTGGAATCCTTTCTGGTAAAAAAGCCTACCCTTTTTTTAATAAATATTTTTCTCAACACAAACTGTTGACAGGAAATTTTATACATTATTCCTCCCTTAGCTGTTCTTTAAACAGAAATACATTTGAAAGGAGATTTTATAGGGCACTTTTGAAGGCATGGGAAGAGTGCAGGAGTGCAGTCACTACTCTCGTGTCTTCAGCACTCATCCCATTATGTAGCTCCAAGTGCTCAACTGACTCTACTTAAGGTGCAAAGCACAGCTCCCTTTCAGCCAGGAATTGGTTAAAAATCGAGGACATTTCATTTGGGGCCCTTAGGGAATTTCAGGCACCTAAGATTGACTCTGGATCATTAGTTCATCCTTCTGGTTAAGCAGATATACTTTCAACAAAGTGCAAAATGTTCAGTTACTGGTCTTTCTGCAGAAATGCACAGATGCACTTCTGCACATTGGCACAACAGCGCACCCATGGTAATCTAAATTTTCCATTTTCTTTTCTATTGTTTTAACTTGTTTTGGTGCTTTGCAGTGTCACAGATTTAAAAAAACTTAGTGGAGAAGAAAGAAAAATAATGGGAGATTTGTGAGGAGAGAGAAAAATAAGATGGTTTTAGAATTGATTTTGCTCAGAGACCAACTTTGCACCCAAGAGATGTTAGAAGATACTCTGTGTGAGAGAATTCATGTATTTGTGTTTGCTTTGGGTTGTTTTCTGTCTACTAAAGAAATGAAACTCTCTCACCAGATAACAGAATGTTGTGAAAAATTTAAAAGCATTCCACACACAGTCTTGAGGCCTCTTTGTAGGGGGGGAAGGGAGATAAGAAGTTCAGAGATTGTAAAACACAGCCTGGTGAAGACTTGTGTGTGCTCCAGGCCCCCTTTTATACATAACACAGGACCCAAGCCTTGCTGCTTTTTGCTCCTGTTAAAATGATTTTAACAGAGTATGTGTCTCCGTTTGTTTTCCCTGGAATCCTCAAGCCAGGGAGATAATTGAATAAATCTCCTCTTTACACTTCAGATGTGAGTTGTGGTCTTCTTGGTGTTATCTGCATATATTTAATTCACACAGAAGCAAACCCACAGAACATCTGTAGAGCCAGTCTACATAAATACCACTTAAACTGTCACTTCTCTCCTAGCAGTATAATTAAACAGGAGTTAGAGTTTGCAATGTGTTGACATTTTATCAATTGAAGATAGAGAGGGGAGACATATGTTGCTGTGATTCAGCCCATGTTCGGAGCGAGGGGGCCGGAGTGGGTCGACTTCCCCTCGTCCGACTCTATCCCAGAGGATGAATCAAAAGAGAGCTCTGGACCATAGCAACATCCACACCTGGTGTGCCACGTCACAGAGCCTCTGACCCTGTGCCTGGCTCGCATGGTCTGAAATCTTTTTTAGAGATAATTTTTATAAGTTAGTGTAACTTTGTTTCTCACCTGAGATGTCTCTATTGGTCTCCTGTCGTGTGTCGTCAACCTCCTGATTGGTTGGCCCTGCTGTATCCTCCTCTCACTGCACCCCCATAAATCCCAGAGCCGAGACAAAGAAACCCGAGATTCTCTCGGCATCAGCTCCCCTTCAAGATCTGTCTCCCTGTCCTTAGGGACAGAGAAATAAACTTGGAAAAGTAGCACCGAGACTCCACTCTTTCATCTTTGTCCTCGCTGCGGTTTGTGAACTGCTTGGGGCGGACGGCTGCCGGCTGGGGAAACTGAGGCACGCAGTTCCCCAAACAGGGCACGCTGTACCGTGCAGGCAACAAACCCCACGGCCACAGGCCGAGCCCTCAGGGGGAGGCAGCATGGCAGACATGAAGTTTCCTGGATCCTGCTTCCTGCCCTTCCTATGGATGGGCATCACACAGCCCATCTTCCAGTCATCTGGCCAGTTAGCCAGTGTTGAGCTTTTGACGGGATACCCTTCCTTCTTGGACCAGGGTAAAAGAGAGCAGAGGCGGCTGCTGTTCTGCTAAGTTCTTTATTTCATAGTCTCATAGCTTCTTGAAGGCAGAGTTCGAAGGGGGTTACATGATAAGGCCAAACAGCAGCAGCAGCAGCAAGCAAACAGCAGGCAGAAAAAGCTTCTTCTTCTTATTTCTTCTAATTAATCTTTTTCTTACAGAAGTGTGGATTATATTTGTTAATTGACCAATAAGATTAACACACAATTCTAGTTTTCCTTTTCTTAACCTATCCTGGTCTAATTCTAACAGTCGTAAGTCTTACACAAGCATTACACAGGTATTACACAGGTTTGGGTATACAGTTTCTATCAGCTCTTATTGTTTATGTGAATACTCTCTCTAAAAAGTATGAGCAGTATAGTTCTATGTATATTTTGTCTAAAGTGAAGAATTCTGTGGAAAGGCAACACTGCTGCAGAAAGGACTGTGTTTAAGGTCTTTGCTACAGCTTTTTAATGTTTAAGGAACTTAGCATATATTTCTACTAAAAGTTAAAAATCTATATTTCTATTTTACTTTGGTATGACTTCAGGTATCTCAGCTTGCCTAAAGGTTTTAATTCAACTCCTGTGCTTTGGCTTTCATCTGGGCCCGAGTCCAGAGAAGCTTTCACTCCAACAAGCCAGGATTGATGATAAATGATGGAGAGTGGCTTGGCGAGCTGTTCTGCCTATTGCCTCATCACAGTGGGATGTATTCCACCTAGTTCCATAGACTTGTGAGCATCTAAGTGGCTCAGCAGGTCACTAAGAGTTTCCTCCTGGATATAGGGGGCCTATTCTGCTCTCTGTCCCTGTCTGCCAGTTCAGAAGGCCAGTTGTCATGAGGATGACCTGTCTTATTGTTGAAAACTGAGGCAAAGAAGGTGTTAAATACCTCAGCCTTTTCTTCATCTTCAGTAACCATATTCCCCTCTATGTCCAATAAAGAATGGATATTTTCCTTGCCCCTCATTTTGCCGTTAATATATTTATAGAAATATTTTTTATTATCCTTTACAGTAGTGGCCAGGTTAAGTTCTAATCGAGATTTTGCCTCTCTAATTTTCTTTCTGCATGACCTAATGACATCTTTAAACACCGTCTGAGTTGCCTGCACTCATTCTGAAACATAAATGATCTTTGCAGTTTAGTCAATCCAACTCTGTAACACATCGATTTAAACCTCATAAAGATAATCACTGCTTGGAATATGGAGGAGTTAATAAGCTACAGCTACGTTGCATTAAATTGACTTTCCCACTGCATGCATGTGGTATTTTAAGAGAGGCTACAGCAATTTATTTTTGGACATGGTTACAGGATTCTTTATTTATGCAGTGCTTGGATTAGAGCTCTATAGTGTGCTGCGCATGGGATGCTCACTTTGTGGTAATTCAGGTGCTCAGTCTGCTTTAGTGTGCAGCTGCCAATCCAGCCACTGTAATCCAGGCGAAGAAGGCATTTTACAATGGTGTTCTCTGTGCTGAACTGAGCATGCTGCATCAGTAGATAAAAAGTAGGCAGGGCAAAACAGCTTCTTATGTCTTTCAAAAAAGGCCTGTTCTAGACACTCATGTCAGAGTATATTATGCATAAAATACCAAGGCCATCTGAAGAGTCAGATTGGTATTCCTCCGCCTGAATTTACTACTCAGTTTGTTAAAGAAATCAACTGCAGACATCAGCGTTTATTGGGACATGGTATTAAACTGAGGCTTTTATGAAAAGAGTAGGGCGATGGTCTCTGTCCTCTTAACAGATCAAATATAGTGTTTTTTCCCTGTGAGATAAAATGATCTGTACAGTCCTATCTCTGGCAGAGGACAATGCCGCCCAAAAAGTAGCTAAATGTAACCTGAGTTCAGAGGACTTCACTAAGGTGGCAAGTATACTCTCGGCAGAAGACTGTTTAAATCAAATACGCATATTTAAAAAAAAATCTTAGAGATATTAAAGCAAGCTAGGATGACAGCAACTGTAGGAAAACTGATAATTAAAGGATTATAGAAAAGTAGAGCTACACTTGTTCAGTCTTTAAGGAATATTGTCAAAGCTGTCCAAGGGCAAAACTTGCCTTCCTGAAGATTCATGGGAAAGTTGTATTCAGATCAAATATTGTCTTTTTTTCCCCCAAACTGCTGAATTATAATGAAACCATAAAATATAACCAGCAGAATACTCTCCCATATTTAGAATATGAGGATCAGATTAAATTTTTTACTTCTTTCTGCCCACCCACATAAGCAGTCTAAATACTCTTTTCCTTACATTTGTGATAAGCAAAAGTGCTTACTTTCAGAGCAAGAAGACTGTTTAAGTTACTTACTATTCTCTGGAGGATAAAAAGTTTCAAGAGTGTCTATGTAAAGCAGTGAATATTATAAGAATAATAAGAAAACTTAGCAAGATAAAGTTTAAAATGAAAGAACAGCCAATCACTGGTGGTCCAGCTGAAAAGAAGCAGCCCTCAAGAGTTTGCTCTTTCACATGTTGTAACTCATTTTGGAGGCAAGATTGTAACAAAATGTTTATCTCTTTTACATGTTGTCTAAATGTTTAATCCCAAAGGATGTATCTGTATTTTGCAAAAATATTAAAAGGATACATAATATATGAATGTGGGTATTTCCCTCATGTCTATTCCCACAGAATTTATCGTTATACAAGATATCAAAACTGAGTTTTGTCAAAAGACAACCAGGTTGCTCTCCAGCCTCACTGTGCCAAATCTATAAACTCTTAAACTCACTATGGTGTAGAAAGGTTTTTTTTGCTATCAGTAAGGAAGACTTTGGCACAGAAATTCTGATTCATTGCCCTAGCTTAAATCAGTTAGCAGCTAAATTATCAACATTATAGTCTTCTCTCTTGCTTCTTAAGTGACACTCTCTAAACTTCATAATAAAAAGTGTATCTTTGTTCATCTATTGACACTGTTTTCTTTGTTCTTCTGAAATACACAATGCCTGGACCAAAGATTGGTATTACAAGGCTTTATGAATACTACCACTTACAAGCAAGGTCCCAAATAGATCTCAGACATAGCTGACTCAGTTATCTGAATTGCAACCTCCTGTTTATGTCTCCTAGAAATGCCTTCTGGTATTATATTTTTTCATTGGAAAGGGCCCTTTGTGTTGTGAAGAAAATCACCTAGAGTCTTCTTTTCCCTTATGCTGTGGAAAACTTTTTGCACTCCAAATTTGCACTAAATATAATCTAATTTTCCTTGGTTATTATCATTATCCTGGCTGTACCTAAATCTGACTCTAGTAATTCTTCACTTACTTATTCACAAAAATAATGTTTCTGAAGTCTCCATCGTGGTAATTTCACTATAAAATAGAATCTCATATTTGACTTGGTCAACTAATTTATCTATCTCCATATTGTCTTATTTCCACCCATTTTAATAAATAATTAGAATAAAAGAGAAGTTTGTGTGAATATGCCATCACAGGGAACAAAAATGCATTAATTGGCAACTGCAGAACCTTAAACTGCTATCATGTCTTTCAGGAAAAAAAAAGATTAGAATAATGCTTTTTTTCTAGTATAATTTTGAAAATTCCAACACTATTTAATGTCTTTAATATTAATACAGAGATATCCCAGGTCCCCTTGTTGCATAATCTACATTTTCTTGATGTAAATATGCCTTTTTGGGGATTTTCATACAGCTTTACGTCTGCTTTTAAGAATTTGGCACACTTGCTCTGTATTAACTTTATTTGTAAAGCCTTACCAATTTTTGCTTGCGTTCTCATGATTTTCTCTTTTACTTAGAACAATTTTAAGTGTTAGCCATCATCAATAAAGACTGCTAAATCATAACTATATATTTTAATGCACTGAATTCAGCACTATAACTCAACATTTCCCATTTTCCAACACTTCCATTAACAGTAAAGTACTTCTCTGAAGTGCCATAGCAGAGTTGCCACTAATTCAGTCTGTTTTTTATTTATGTCTATTACTCGCTCTAAAGCAACATTCCTACACCAGAAATCTGCCGTTCTTTTCCATTACTTCTAACTTTAGGCACAGAAGGTAAAGAAGTTCCCATTTAATTTTCTAACTCTAAACTTGCCTTCCATGACTTTTAAAGCAACTTCCCTGAAATCATCTTTTTGATGTAGCTTATCAGTTATCATGAGTAAGTTTATAATTGGGTCGGATCTCATTAGATCTGAACTAAAAATTTCAGGAATCCATCATATAACTTTCCTGATGCTACAAAACCCAGAACATTTTTAACAGATGGAAAGATGTGTCCCTTGCCATGTTGGGAGCAAAATAAAGCCCCTAGTGAATAAAGGATCTTAATATATTTCAGAAAAATGGTCCTTTTTCTTGTACCTTTTTTCCCTCTCTTTTTTCTTACTCACACATCTCAGTAAGGTTTTTTCCTTTGCTAACATTGTTGCATTGTTCTTGGTTTTATACATAGAAATATTTGTTTTTTTCCTGAAAGCCAATATGAAATAATAGTGTTCACTCTAGAAGCAGATATCAAACAATTTTATAAATTTTTTACAATTTTATTATTTTACTTTACAGTAGTACCCATTTCTATGACTAAAGCATGTCAATTGGCTCTCTAAAATCATGTAAATTTTTTGCACTTTGGGAAACCTGATTGCCTTCTACAGTGAAGCAAGTACCTGGATGGGCGAGTGGAGAGCAGTCGATATTGTCCACCTTGACTTCAGTGAGACTTTCAACACTGTCTCACACAAAATTCTCATAGGCAAATAGGGAAGTGTGGACTGGATGAGTGGATGGTGAAGTGGATTGAGAACTGGCTGAACAGCACATCCTGGAGGGAGGAAATGAGTGGCACAGGGTCTAGTTGGTGCATAGATTGAATGAAGTGATGTTGTAAAACAGATGTACTGGATTCTTCCTTGAACTTCCATGTCAGAGTAGTAACCCTAGCTCCTTGCACTCCTCACCATGTTCTTTAAATTCTGTGACAAACCTCTACAAAAAAGACCCAATACTACTTCATGTCCTCAGGTGATGAATAAGACTGGAGTTCTGTAGGGAAAGGAATCTATAATTACGTCCACAGTCTTCATGTGATATTACTTCAGTAGTTAATTTTCACAAGTCGTCTTTAGGCAGGTATATTTAAACTTTTAAGTGCTTCTTTTTCAAACCTCCAAGATGGTGTTCTTTTGTAGTTTTGGATGTCTTTTTCCCTTCACTTTAAAAGAATGTGGCTGAAGAAACAAAGTTAGTCGTGTAACATCTTACTCAAAACGTCTTATGGAACCACATCATCAGTGTCAACGAAATGTTAAGAAGCTTTACCAACCAATTATATTACATAGTTCCCTCTGTGGTTTCGCTGGCAATACTAAGGTGCTAGATCAATTTGGAACACTAGGCATCATATGTTAGGCCATATATTACCAGAGAGAAGATATGACCCAACTTTGGTTAGCATTGACTCTGACTTTAGTATTATTTGGAATTGAGGACTGAAATAACTTTTCTACAGGAACAATCATATTCTCTCTTTGGTTTAAAGTCTTTAGACAGGGTTACGCATATCTGATAATTTGTGAAATGCTTAAATTTTTACTCAATATCCTAAGCAGATGATTTATTATATGCTTTAATTTTTCTGTGATATACTAAGAAGATTTCGTTCATACTCATGTGAAATACCAGTAATTAGCTATATTATGCTTGGAGAGGATTTGCTAAAGTTTTTGGAAATACTTTTGTTCCCCTAAACACATGATATTTATAGACCTTTTACTTGAAAAGATAGAATATTTAACTGAATAGTGTTATAATGTAGATATGTTTTCTTTTTGCAGAAACTTGTGGAAGTTTTGATTAGGCCATAACTGGTATTTTAATCTCCCTGAGACTTCCAAACAGTAAATACAGCTGGTAGCTGTTAGACCTACTATAGGAATGTGGATCCTGCTAGGCAGCCCTTTCCCAGAACTGCAGTATCACAAATTTTTTTTTAAAATAATTGCTGTTCTTTCTAATCTGATGGTAATTTTTTCCTTAAATATATGTTGGTTTCTTGCTTACCTTCTATAGCTGAATTCAACTCTATTTGAAAAAAATTGTTTCCTCCACATGAAAGGTGCTTCCTTGTGAAGACTGCCTCATTGAGGTTAAACACCCTTATTGTCAGCCCCAGGTAGTATTATAGCGTTACCATCTCTGGAATTTTCAACTCAATGGAAACATAAAAATGGGAACTCAAGCTCACAATTTCACAAGGAAATCTTACACACCTAGAGAAATGTTTCCGGTATCAACCAGAATTCAAGAACTGTGCATGCAGGTTCCAGAAACCATGACAACACTGAACATGGGTCATTCCTTTAAAACCTTCAGATGTGATCACACCTGTATCAGTAACCATAGAGCTGACCTTAGCCTGGTGATTTCACTGGAATGATTAATAAAGATGTGGTAGACCGCACATCAGCCACATTGAAAGATCTTTGCAAAAAACATATTAAAATGTTGCAGTCAGACATCTTTGCCTCAGTTTTAAAATCTTAGCTCATGCATATCCAACCTGCTTCCCTCCCATGAGGTAAGGTTGAAAAAAAGCAAAAAGGTTCTTGTAGATTACGTTGACAACTCTGTGTCAAAGAGGATTACTGAGGAAAAGGGACATAAAATAACCTGTTCTAATGAGAGAGAGACAACAGCCCAACTCAAAAATAAGGGAAAAGGAAACGAGAAAAAAATAGTGTTAATCAAGACGCATCAGTTCCCATTCAGCAAGGGTGTGTGCCTACCCTTCAAAACAACTTTTACTTGTGTTGAGTAGGTAAAGTCACACATATTCTTGGTCCTTTTCTGCATAGCTGTTGTCACTGGGAGGCATGGTGTGTTTTTGGCAATAAATTTTTTGCACACATAATATTACAGTTTGAAAATTTGCTAAGGATGGAAGACTTTGAGAGTTGTCTGGCAAGATCAGGAAAGAGTTTTTCAGCCAGAGAGGGTGGTTGAGCACTGAAACAGGCTACTAAGCCTGACAGAGTTCAAAAAGCATTTGGACAATACTCTCGGGGACATGGTGTGACTCTTGGAGTGTTTTGTGCAGGGCCAGGAATTGGACTCATTGATCTTAATGGGATCCTTCCAACTCAGTATATTCTATGAATCTATGATTCTAAGATAGGAATCAGATTTTGACTGCAGTTGAAAATAAAGAAAAACTGATGCAAAAAAGTGTATATAAAAGTATAATCTCATTTGATAATTCTTTAAAATAAAGATAAAAATCAATTATGATTAGAGTGAAAGACTAGAAATTCTCTACAGCCTCTCCCTGAGGTCAGAGGAAATTAAACAATATTAAAGTCAGATTCTTGGGGGTTTTAATGGGTCCGCTGAACACAGCGCATTCAGATGTTTTATGTCTAATATAATGAAATAAATAAATATATGTAAACACAATTAGCTGTCATGAATCCTGTTAAAAACAGTGAAGCAGGCTTGAATTGTATGAATTAAGAACTTAGAAGTGCAAAAATATTGATCTCTGATGTCTTCATTTATTATAGGCAAGATACTGATCATTAGCATTGTATTTACACCAGTTTTGGTGGCTCTTTTTCTATCAACATTCGTTCACAAGACGCATAAATATGTAATTAAACATATGAGTCTTTCTGTTAGGGAGGGTTCTTGCAGCTGGGGTGGACGTCTTACATGGAGTCTAGGGATCCTCATTTCTCTTGACTTTTCTTATCTTGAGTATGGAATCTTGGACCACAGTCTAACTTAAGTCACCGAGACCATTATTATTTCTGTGGCCAGGGGAATTAAATGTGACACAGTCCATTCTCAGGCCTAGGTTTCCTTGCTGGCAAATAAGTACTTGTTTTGCTTTCACCCAGAGTCAAAGAGCTGAAACCAATCTATTTTTTGAGATGAAGGAATTTGTTACTCCAAACTGACAGAACAATATAGATGCACGCAGAAAGACCTTCTTAAGTGAAACTCCTGAGCACTCTTAGTGGCAGGCAATTCTACCTGTTTCACTGACTCTTATAAGCAATCAGCTATCTTAGAATTGAAAATTAACCATCCTTTAACAACCAGCTTGTTTGCTAGAACAATGGGTTTACTAGAACATCTCTATACTTTTGTAAGCATTCTAGGCATTCCAAACCACTCGGGATGTTGCAGTCAGGGGTGCTACAGAAGCAGCAAATGTCAGTAAAGCAGATGTGTCTTGTGCTTTTATAAGCAACCGGAGAGCTTCTCCTGCGTAAGCAGATGCCTGCAGAACCTAACCACCTTATTTCTGTGTCCTGGTTTTACCATACTGCAAAGGTCCTGGTCCTCCATCAACAAACTGAGACACACAAGCCGCCAGGCAGTCCAAGGAACCAGCTGCATCAAAACTGTATATGTGTGTGTGGCAAAAGCTGACTTTGACAGATCCGTCACTTTGAAATATGCAGTACCACAGAAAATTTAGGTGCATATGCACAGAAATGTCAAAGATGAATTACCTTTATTAATGTATAGATCATTACTTGTTGTCCCTGCTTTACTTTCTCCCTACCCATATATACAAACACAATTTTGGGCACACATGGTGGAGAAAGCATGTGAAAGCCTGGTATCTTAGAGAGGAGTACCCTGACCCAAATTTCTCCTACCATAAAAATTTTGTTTAAAGTCCCTGAAGGATAATAGCTGTTTAAGCAGTTTTGGTTGTGCAGGATGTGTTCTGAGGTGAAAGGATCTATTTGGAGAAGACAGACAAGGATATTACAGAACCCATCAGCTGGTCATACATATCCATGAGGAATTCATTGCCACTATATGCAGTAATCAGTAGGTGTGTGAAACTCAAAGAATATCTCTCCAAAACTCACAAATAATATACTCCTACAGAAATCAGATAGCACCAAATACTTACATTTCAATAATTAAGAACTGTTTGAAGATGCTTTTATGTAATGTTTTTTTAAAATAAGACATTACTTTACCTTTTTTTTTTTAATTGTTTCTCTTGTTTGCATATCTTGTGGTTTCTTTCAATAAAATGCAGTTTCCCACAATCTCACTAAGTACAATTCTCCTGGAAACAATATTTTTTTTACTGGTTTACTGTCTAGCAATTCCTCTGATTATCTAATTCCAAAAAAGAAAACATCAGTAATGGATTTTCATACTGACAGTTTCTAGGCAAGAAGAAGAAAAGGCTCCCATGTTTCACTGAACTGAACACTAAGTGTACCCTGGACTTCTAATCTAAAGTGCGATGGACAATCGGGGTTTATAAAAGAAAGTGAGACTGTAGTCAAGACACAGTTATAAACACTGTGATAAACACCACTGTGGTCCTAGAACACCAGACCTTACATACTAGTGACAGTTCATCTGCCAATAATTAGATGAACTATCTTCAAGGAAAAAAAACTCCAACCAAGCCACAAAACTGGCTTTGAGATAGTTTTGCATCTGTAACAGCATTGGAGAAATGTCCCAAGACAGTGACAGTCATGTTGCTGGGAAAGCCTTTAAAAATTGAAAATTAATGCAAAAATAGTCTCTGAGCCTGACACTAGTTACTGGAAACATAAAACATCCTCAGAAACTTTCTGGCTTAAAGCAACAAGTTAGATAATGACATAATATGAATCTGGACAGTAAATGATCATTTATTAAAAAAAGTCTTTCTGCTATCTCAAATTAGTATTGCAATTTTCTCCTGAATAAACCCTTTTTTTTAGTATTGCTTTGTACATGATGCTGAGAAGTTTCTCAGCACAGTTGCCTTACTTTAGTAGTGGGTAGATTGGTCTTTTACCTCCATTGTATATATTGGTTTGTGATGCTGTTGGGTTCTTTAGAAACAAAAATAAATTATGCTCTTCTAAGAGATCACTGGAAATCCAGTGGTTCCCCCTACACACTTGTGCTCTCTTTTAAGCTTTATCTTTTAATTTGGTTGGATAAATTTTAAATTTTCTATTATAGCAATATTGCAGTGTTGTCGTATACATAATATGTATCTTTTCTCCTTGTATAAAGTTAATTTCTTTTATTTACCTTCTCTCCTACCTCTGTAATTGTACTCATCAGACACTTAATTGATGTCACTTCTTAGGGGAGCTTTGTCACTGATGATATGCATGCATTTTCTTGGTCAATAAAATGCCAAACCACATCCCTGATATTTTTCTGAAAACAAAATACAAAATAAACAGTCTGACTTCTGAATTGGTTCTTCAGATTTCAAGAAGGTTTACCAAGAAATGAGGCAAACATGAATGCTGTAGATAAAAAGAGTTGGATGGACTGATATAGAAATAAATGGTCTGGGGGATTTTGGGGCACTCAAAGTCCTTACAGGTGGCATGCTCATAATTTAGAGATACAAATAAAATTGTCAGCTCTACCTGTCAGGATCACATGTTCTGGATGTCAAGGATGGGGAGCTCAGAGGAAAGATTTAACAGCTGAACCCTGATATGTGCACTGTGAAAATTTGGTCTCTTAATGGACAAAACAAAGTTGCCTTTTCTACCTTCATACTGTAATTTCATGTTTTCCAAAGACTTTTATTTGTGCTGTCATTCTTGAAAGTCCCAACAATTTTAACTGTCAAGTGTCATTTAACAAAAAAGATGAACAGTCCAGTTAAGTTTGTTTAATGTACGGTTTTAAATACAACAGCAGTGAAACATTTCCTTTACTCTGGAACTGTTTTTGGAATTATGCGCTCATGTTATTTTTTAGCAGCTCCGCCTCCTCCATCAGAGGCATTTCTCAGATGAGTAAGATTTGAATGAAGTTGAAGGTTTATGACTGCGTAAGTTTCCTTCCTTGAAGATCATAGTGAACCTAAATCTTGTCATTTTTAAACACAAGATCCATCTCTTAATTCAAGTCTGCCCTTAATATCAGAGCATGACCACAAGGCTTTTGTCAGAAAGACGGATGACCAAAGGAACTTGCAGATTTTAAAAAATTAAGAGTGTAATAAGGGAGGAAATAGATTGCCTTTCTTGACAGCAATTACACATTCTCATTTTGAAGAACTGTAAATCACTAAATGAACTAATTTAATTTTCTTGCAGAGATAACCCTTACACAGCAAAAATCTCATTCACTATGATCCACTACAAAAAAGTTCTTAGTTCCTGCATTTTGACTTTTCTATCAAGGGTTATCAAGAGGTCTTCAGTCTCCCTTGTTATAGTTCCACCCATTCAAGTGCTCTTTTGAGCTCCTCTCTTGAAATTTAGGACATTCATTAGGTGTGGACTGTTCACTGCAGAATAGGAGAAACATGACATTTGATATTTTTATCATAGGTCACTAAAGGTCATTTCTGTAGCAATGTGTAATATAAAGCAGGAAGTAGTCATAAGCATGAAGTCCTCAGCCTGAGGTCATGAGCTCATTATCACCAAATAATTTTAATAGACTTAGCAACTGTGTCACTCATAATCATATTCTGTCTACTCAATATCAGAGACAATTGCAAAATAATCTTCCAAACAACATATGACAGGCATTTATTCATCACACAGATAAAATTTGCCATTGTGTTATCAAACACAATCTAGACATGTTTTTCAGATGGATGTGCTCCAAGTATATTGCAGAATCATGCTTGGTGGACCAGAGTGAATGCTGATCTGTATATTTTGCTGAAGTGTATCCCTCATTCTTAACTGAGAGCATTCCCCTGGCTATATTCACAGTATGGGTATAACTTTCCAGTGACCTTGCCATCGATACAAAATTACTCTGATTTCACTGGTTTCTTATGAGATGACAGAGAAATAATTTAGCTATTATGTAAGTGCAATATTATTACAAATGTAATATATATGGTATTATTTAACAGTAAGACCTAATACCTTTTCAAAGCCACCCTTTCAAAGAACTCCATGGCTCTTCTGTTGTAATCCTGCTTTTACATTTATTTTTATTTCAATATTCATTTCATCTAAACAGGTTGTCAGCCTGGTCCAAGATGTCAGGTGATATATAGTTTGGATAACTCCAAAAGAAAGCTCTGTCTTTTCCCTTTTTCAGTCAAAGTGTTGCACCAATCAAGGTATGCTCCACTGCTATGCTGAGTACAGAGATGTTCTTGTAACCCACAAACCACCAACTAATTTTGCTGGTGGAGTCATCTGTGAGGAGATGGGAGCACTTGCAGGGAAAAGGAATAGTGAAATTAGATGACAGAAGACTTCTCTCAGATTGGGCAACTGATGTTCAAATTCTTGGTTCCAGGAGGGAATAACGAGCTATTCACAGAATGTCTGTGAAAGGGAAATGCAAAATATAAGCAATATTTAACGCAGCTTGAAATCAGGTATTATAAAGTGGTCCTAAAGGAGATAATTTTTGTTTTCCATAATGAAAAGGTTTCAGTGAAAATGAAGAAGAGGTTTGCTTTCCATAAACTCTATTTGTAAATCTTTTAATTTTATCTCATTAAGCAGCACATTTATTATGCACATCATTTTTATTGTGTAAGGACCTGTGGTATTTCTTTTATGTTGTTATTTGATTAAGCATTTTCCAAATGATCAGCTAGGTCAGCAAAAGATATTTTCTCTCACAGCCTCAGAAACGTGATAATTTATATGTAAATGATGATTTATACAACATTATTTATGATTAGTGGGATTCAGAAATTAAGAAGACTAGATGAGTCTGAATTTTTGACTATAACCTTTGAAATGATAACACATGCTTAGAAATTACTTCACTGGTAGCTAAAGAGCAACTGGAGAGATGGAAGGTGATTTTATTATTATTCTGCCTATGACAACATTACTGTAACTGCCTCTTTCTAAATGGAACAAATGTTTTATTATGTTTGCTAGTGCCCAAGCCCCACAAAAGAAAGGTGTAGTAACTGCAGCAGCAGATGGCTAAGCCTGTGTGACTGCCAGTGGTTTTGTGTTATTATTTCTGTCAGTCAGTGAACTTTTGTGTACTGCTATTTTGGTCATGCTTATTCTTATTGTGCTGCTACATTAGACTTTGTATGAAAGTCTGTTCCATGATAAGTGGCAATTTAAATAGTAGAAGGTGAGGTGTTTGCTGCCTGTGCTATTACTGAAAATGAGGATTCTTCTGTTGTTATGCCTACAACACACATACAATTACATTTTTATTTAATTTTGGTAGTAGAAATGACATTGGGATTGTGGGGAGCACAGGCAGATGTTCAACCTCTCTGCTTAATAAACAATCTATATTACGATCTAATTACTGTACTACCTGAAAGGAGGTTGCAACAAGGTGAGGGTTGGCCTCTTCTCCCAAGTAACTAGTGACAGGACAGCAGGAAATGACGTTAAGGTACACCAGGGGAGGTTCAGGTTGGACATCAGGAAGAATTTATTCACAGAAAGCATTGTCAAGCATTGGAATGGTCTGCCCAGGGAAATGGTGAGCCCTGGAAGTGTTCAAGAACTTACTGGGCATGGCACGTAATTCTATGGTTTAGTGGACAAGGTGGTGTCTGATCAAAGGCTGGACTCAATGATCTTGGAGATCTTTTCCAGCCTTAACGATTCTGTGATTCTATTCCATGAGTTTTTTACTGATCCATAGACAAGAAAGCCTCTTCAGATCTACTTTCTCTCTTTCCTGATCTCTTACTTCTCCTCATTTCCTGCCCACCTCTTCATTAAGTAGCCTGATCAACCTCTCCCCTGCCCCCTAAAGAAAAGGGCTCATTGAGCTCTGCAGAAGTATGTCCTACTCGCCAGTCTGGCATCTGTGAGATATTTTCAGCAATTTTGACGTCTGAACTTTAGTGGGTTTCAATAGATCTATTGTTCTTGTCACGCTAATGATTGACTCCTCACATCAACTCCTCACCAGCTGGTGAATAAATCAACAGTTTACACCCCTCTCGGCTCATTTAAATTTAGTACTGTGAATGTTAACTTACAACACAATAGCGTAATCATTAAGAAACTGGTGCTCCTGGCATGAATTGCGCTCAGATCATCTTCTAATTTTTAACATTTCAATGCTGAAAAGCTGGTTCTGAACAAATACTATTAGTAGAGCATGCTATTTGAGTTTTCCTTACAATGTGCTTTGTAAGACATTTTCCTAAGCTGCAAAGCTTTAAACAATTATTGCCTAGGTGTAATGCACCGTTTCATGGAACAATGAGGCTGAGTTCTAAATAAAAGTGCTCTTTGTCCACATCACTGTTCTTTGTAGTCTGTTCAGAACTATTCCTATTGAATTACAACTAATTCAAGGTGGATTTTCCTCACACCAACAGTTGGGTTGTTCACCTGTTGTATAAAAAACAGAACCAAGACAAGGTCTACAGGTTTGACAGTGTCCTGTCACTGACTGTTGATGTGTATAGTGATCTCTTTCTCTATTGAAGGAGATAAATTTCCTTCCCTACAAATCTTTTCTGTTGTTTTTCATGAGGAAAAAATAAAAGTTTTTTTTCCCCTGATATTTATGTAACTGCCTTTTACAGGACATACAGTTTCTTGGTACTTGGTAGCATGTCACAGATGCAGGTGAGTAGCCTGTGAAGGCCCGTCTTTAGAGATGCCATACTCAGGACAATACTTTGGTTTTCTGAAAATAAGAAGAGCAAGCTCCATTAGTGCTCATGGTTATACCAATACTAACGATTTTGAGGTCTAGAACCAATTTTAAAGCACTAATAATAAAGAATTTAAAACTGAAATTCAGCATATATTCCTGGAGACAAAGTGTTAAAATCTGAAAAGAGACCTCTTGGAAAAATTACACTGACTAATGAAAACGTAACTTTTTTCCTAAACATCCAAGAGTTCTCGACTTATTAAAATATGCAAATCACTCTAGCACTTTATTTAATTGCTGTTTCCTTAAACCCATCAAATCTTCTTAATTCTTCTTTTCTTTGTCCTTAATTAACACCCGTTCCCCATTGGCTAAAGTGTAACCCAGAAGACCCAAGCTTGTGAAATTCGCGACTTATTAAACCTAATTGCTATAATAATTAGCAACCATTGGCAAAATATTCATCACACAAAAAGCAGGAAGGCATCTAATTAACAATCTCAAAATGCTGAGCATTAGCTACTTGATATTTTACCTACCATTTCACGCCTTCATTTCTGGATATGTACGACATAATGCATTGTTCTAAGGAGAAATAGGATAGGAACTTTTCTTAAAAATATGAATTTGCTGAAACTGAAACTTTTCACTCCAACAACCAATTGTTATTTTAAAAACTTCATTTAAATTTTATTTCTCAAGCCCCAGGTAGAATTTCCTGACAAAGGAGAAATAAAAAAGGGACACCAGCTCAGCAGCTCAGATACCCTGCAAGATGTGGGTGATGGACAGAGTAGGACATCATGCAGGAGCATTCCTTAACCAATGTGAGAACTATCTTTGCAAAGCTAGTGGTTAGTCTGAAGTTTTTTCTCTTGGGTTGTGTTTTATTTACTCGGTTCTGAAAGAAATTACAAAGTACAGTCACATTTTAATACTTGCATGAAAGTGCTGAGTTTATCTGACGTGGAACAGAAATATTCTGGAATTCTCAGAGGTGTTTGTATGTTAGGAGAAAATTGTTTGATCTGTGGTTTGATACAATTGGCATCTGATACAGTTTCTGCAATTGGTTGCATACTCGGACAAAATGGAATTCCATGATAATTCCATGACTTACATAAGGTGTTGAGAAGATATTATACAGAAAAAAGATTTTATAGGTTTTTATGACAAAATTTCTTTCCTGAGTAGAAACATTCAGAAGTTTGAAACAATTTCAACCATAGATGGTTTTGCATTTGCATTTATTTTTTATGTAGCAAAACAAAGTTTTGAAATGAGGCAAACCATTTCCATGGTCTATTCTGATCTGAAATTCCCATGTCATTTGGAAATTGTGTACATGAGAAACATAGAACCAGATATTTAAATTCAATTTTAATGACAAACTCCAAAAATAAAATTGGGATTCTAAGGAATTTTTTTTCCAGATCATTACTCAGTTTTGCCTTCTAAGACCCATAGCCCCTCACGAAAAACATAATGTCTGTCACAGACTGAGCATCGCTCTCTCATGACAGTGTCCTGACACTTTTGTGGTTTACCACTCTCATGTGACTCCTGTGCTAAGTGTAAAACCACAGTTAGTAAGATGGGAGATAGAAAGATATATCACTGCAAATGTAGCCTGATCAGCACGCTTGATATGCAATTGAGGATGGAAACAAAAGAAGTGGCACTGTACTCTGTGGGCTGCTGACATACAGTAGACTGAGTTCACCTATGGACAAACTGTTTCAAAACAAACATTTTAATGGTATACATAAACGAAGTATTTTGGGGGCTTTGACTTGTATCAGAATATGAGACTTCACCATCCCTAGAGGAAATTAACCTTTTTCTTGGCAGAAGTTTTCTAGTTTTCAGATTTTTATAAAATTTTTATTCCTTTCTCACTGAGTCTTTCCATTTGTACATTGGGTTTATCACATATTCTCAGACACATATGCGGTTTTGGTATATTCCAGTAGTCTCATTATCTGAGATAGAAACTGACTCTGGACACAACTGAAAAAAAAGAGTAAATCAGTAACTGAGTGAGACCCAACAGAAAATTAAACTGAACCTCTTCCCTGACTAAATCCTTATTTTTAAGACATGCTGGAGAATAAAAACTTGTTTTCTTCTAGATAGGCAGAAAATCAGAATGTATAGTAGGTAGATGTCATGCTGTTTGAATTCACTTCTTTTCTTGAATGTTCTCTTATTCTGGGCTATTCAATATGTGATTTCAATTCTGGTTTCAAATCAGGTATATTTGCAAGAGCTGGAAAATATGCAAATACATTTAAAATTTATGCATACACACAAACAAAAATAAACAACCAAACCTAGGTATCACAATAAAGGAGAACAGGGGTGGTGAATCTGGATATGAGTTCATGAAACTTAGATTCCAGCAGAGTTACCTACAGGTGAAATAAATACAGTTTATGTCATTCAAACTCAGTTTCAGCCATGGGATTGAACAAATCCAGCTATCACTTGACTTCAATAATACTGTGTAGATAGAATGGTTCTTATTTTCTTAGAAACCATGACTTAGAAAAGTAAGACAATTTTTTCCTGTTTCTACACCTGAAGAGTTAATTTGAGAAATTTAAATTTGAATACAATATCATTTTAAATTATGAAGTTTAATATTAATAGCAAAAACAGGTTTTAGAACAGATAAATCATGGCCTTCTGACAGCCATCAGAGTTATCATAATAGAAGAAATAAATTGTATGATGTAATGTAACAGTCAATTTTTAGTGTCTATATAGTTTACCCTGGAGTGTGTCTAACACTCTTTCACTTCAAACCAGCCAAACACTGTGTATAATGCCCACTTGTGTGCATACAGACGCATACACAAAACCTGGTCTTCAAAATGTATGTGCTAAATTATTAGGGACTCTGAAGTATCTCAAATACATGTTATAATAGGTTTTATTTAACATGGAAGCATTTGTAAAAGATAGTCACTCTTAAACTCATTTTGGTATCCTAAAGTCATTGTGAAGCGAAGCTTAAGAAATATTAGTATGGATAATTTAAAAGCAAACTGTTATACTACTTTAAAGAAAAAAAAAAGAAAAAAGAAAGCCTATTATATAGCATGAAGCTTTCCAGATTCCAGACTCTCTTAACAACAGACAAGAAAACAGACCTCTTTCTAATGTAAAAGGATGTTCTCATTATACATGGGGGTGTACATTTACTCTGTATTACTCTTGGCTTAAATTCTATACAGTTTAATTCAATATTTAATGTCTTATTAATACTTTAGGTTTACTAATTTTAATTTCCCAAACAATTGTTGAAAAGGTCTTCCAGACTTACAGAGCTCATAAGAACTTAATAAAATGTTTTAGTTGCATAATATTGGATTTACATTCAGCATTTTTAATACATGGCATTCTCTCTTATGAATTTAAATCCCAGTAAGTTTTTATGCATTGCTCATATCATACCATTCCCTCACCCGCTCCAGCTTTTTGAATTTACACAGACATCCTCAAGACTTTAATTTTTCATCACCTGCTCTCACAGATTTGTCTTTACATCTGACTTCCTGTGCAGGCATGGAAGATTGGTAGTTGCCCATGCTACACTCTGTATCATATCAATGATTTATTATGACTCCTGTATCCTCATAATATTACATCCTTTTTATGTATCTTATTTCAATATATCAGTTATCATGTGACAGAAATTCATTGGGTACTGTGAGATCAACCAGAAATTTGCAGTTAAATGTCCTTTGATCATCAAGCTAGGATGACTTTAGAGGGCTAATGCTCTACTTGACTCTGAATCCTCAAGACTGAATGCTTCTTTGTATCACAGCTGTTCCAACAGTAGGCTTACTTTTCAAGACTCATTCACTGCCAATTCTTCAAAAGAATTATGGTTCTTATACAGTCAGTGACAATAACTGGAGAGGTTAAATTTGGTATATTGCTTTTATAGTTATAACCTTAGAATAACTAGCAAATCCCTTTCAAATCTATTTTAAAGAGTATGGTTTACATTGCAAAATTAGCTACATGAATTGTGTTTGAAAATGTTCAGTTTGACAGTCCAAGGGCTTGTCATCATACAATTCCTGCACAACAAATGCTGAGCTCCCTTTCCAACATCTTTTATCTCTGGAGAGTCTGGAGACTCTCTGCACTAGAAAGATTTTAAAATGCTGTCAAGAAGACAACCGCTCAATCATTCTTTAAACCAAATATTAAAATTGTGTTCTATAACAAAAACATGTGTTGTAAAACAGGACTGGGAAAATTGTTTATATAGATTTTAACAAGGGAATCTTTTGTGGAAAATACTGAAAAGAGAATATTCTGTGCGTATCTGATAAGCAGCATCTTGTTATACACAGAAGAATAATGAGACTCAGCCAAATTGAAGCAAAAAATAAAAATAACTTCTGATTCTTAATGGAGTTACAGCTTTGTTTTTCGACTTAGCCCAGCAGTAGGGGCTAAAATAAATGCTTATAATAGCTTTAATTTTAACAGCACAATACCACCTGCATTTGTCAAGACATTATTTCTAACTACTTTACTGTACATTTGGTTAAGTCTTGAATTTAGGAAAATGTATACCCAGTCAAATTCTGTGGTTAGTAAGTATTTAAAAAATCAGATAACCAGAGAACACAATTTATTTATGTTAAGTATTTTAATATAGATCACATTTTAGTATAAAGATTTAATATAAAGATTTTAATATAAATCTTCAAGATCACAAGTTAAGGTTTCAGAAATATATTAGATTGGCTTGTGACAGAGTTAAAATTCGTTAAGTGGTAGAAAGATTATTTTTCTTTTGTGTTGTTATTATAATACATGCCACATGGAAATGTTGCTGCACCAAGACAAGAAATTAATGCAAAAAATCCTAAACACTCTCCACAGAGTAATTTGGCACAACATTTCTTCACTGAAGGGTAAAATAATGTAAGTGTTCACAAGTGTACTATTTAATGGAAAAAAATGTTTCATAGATCTCAAGGCTATTGGTAGTAACAATTTCTTTTTAAATATTGAATACTCTGCTTTCAAGGTGGTCACATTAACTTTTTTCTTTATTGTTGTTCAAGTTAATTACATTTAAAGTTTTTCCATTAGGTAAGTAAACAATAATAAAAACCAAAATAAATGTTCGATGTCTATTCATTGTGGGCTACTTACAGAAAAGTTAGATATCAATTCAGCAGCACAAGCCCCAGAAAAATACAAGACTGTCTCTCTTCCTAATTTCCAGGTTAGCTATGAATATCCCTTATGTGAGAACCTGATCTTCAGAATACATGTTTTTATCCACACCCATTTGAAAGTAAAGTTTTGAAGATACGCAGCTTCTGAACAGCACTGCTGACTATCCTTAGGCTGTTCCCAGCATTCAGACAGCTTTTTTTCAGAGAATCTGGCTTTGCTGAACTCTAAAATCTCTTTTGGGCAAATGTTATTTTTCTTTTCTCTTTTAATGGTTGAAGGATAATTTATTTAAGAAGTGGATCAGTATGCTGGCTGGGGGGGAAGAGATTCGCATTTCATTTACAAGTTATTACAACTACAGATTTGGCTACAGGTAGTGTAGGAGAGAATGGTGAGTAGGTAGCAGTTTATCTGAGTCACTTGGATGGTGACATTCAGATCTCTGCTCTGAGTTTGAACAGATCAGCATTTGAACCACTGTTACCAGCTAATGTTCTTTTTGGATGCAGCTACCCTTTGTGAGGAATTCACTTCTTCCTGGAAATTACATCCCCAGCATAAGAGGGCTGCCCAGTGCATGGTCTGGCAGAAGAAATGCTTTAATCAGATTCTGTCTTTTTATCATGGTCCATTACTGGAATTTTTTCTTTGGTTGTTTTGATTTTTATTTTCAGCTGCTTGTGTGTTGAATGTAGTTCTGTTAGATATCCCATGCCTCTTTATGGTGCTCAGCTCATGAAAGCCAGGGCTTGATTTTGGTGCCTAATCACAGTGCAATGTTTGTTGAGATGTCCTGGGTACCCTTAATGCTTCCAAATGCCTATCTAGAAGAGCACAGGTCTTCCATGCATCCTTTATCATCTTTAAGAGGAGTCCCATCTCTTAGATCTCTTACATACAGAGATGCCCGTGTGTAGGTAAATGAACCAAGTCCCCAGAGCGGGAATCAAATCAGGATTAAGATGTTTACCTTGAGGTGCCTATTAATGAACTTAAGATCCATTTATAATCAGTGGGGATCTGTGGAATTTAAAAATCGTTCAGGCAACCAGAAAAATGAAATTACTGCCATTTCACCTGCAAGGCTGAAGTAGAGTCAGACTGCATCTTGCAATGTGGTGAAACCAAGATGGAGGAGTAACCAAGGATCAGACCTGCTTTATGAACACCTTTTGAGGTGGTGGGTTAGATCTTTGTGCCTTCAAAAATTATCCCCTTTTCTCTTTGTCTGGATGACATTGTACATTGCCCTGATCTCCCATGCATTTCACACCTTCTGTGAGAAACGGGAAAATTGTTCTGTAATAATTGTGCTGAATGTGGCTGGACATACAAGGCTCCATTTTCCAGCTTATGCCACTGCAATCAGTGATCCTGATTCTCAATCAGAAGGTATAGCAGTGAGGTCTAATTAGCATAGTTGTTAGGACAAACCTGTGAACTCCAGCAGCTTTTTCTGTAGATACAGTGGATGAAATATGATGAATCATCTCTCCCAAACAGAATAGTTTTGGTGTGCTCAAGCAAGTCAGGAGCCACACTCTGCAAGCAAACCTGTTTGATCATCGAAAAATATGAGTGTCCGGAAGTACCCAGAAAGAGAAGAGTCTAAGCACCAGCAAGGATAATGGAAAATCAGAAAGCAGATCTGTGGTTTGAAATGATTAGCCACTAGCAAAGTGTATCTACCTACTCTTTATAATTAAGGAAAATTAAGCCTACTGAGGTCAAAGGGTTTCTGGAAAGACTTTCAGGAGGCTAGACCCATGACCTGAGGCTCTCCAATCTCCAGGAAGGTCAGGGTGTGGAAAGAAGCCCAGAGAAACTTAATGATGCTGCATTTCCATAAGGCTCAGCTTAGCAGGAACAACCACAATGACCTGTCCAATCTCTCTCTGGGGCTGCACCATCTCTGTGAAGGGACAGGGTGTTCATATAAAAAACTATCACACTGACACATGGCATCTCTCCCTCATTGCACCGTCTCTTGTCCAGGACAGGGATATTTTTTAATTAATAAAACTAGATATAACTTTGATCAAGATGCTGTTATGTCCAGATCTTCTCACTCTCCTCCTCACTGCATTATCACAACAGGAAGACAGAATGAAGTTTGTATAAACCTACAACCTACAAAAGCAAGATGTTATCAGTTTTCAAATCACTAGATATTAGTCAAAGCCATTCAAATGTCACTCACTCTCACAATATGGTCTTTCAGAAACTGGGCTTTTAAACATCTCCTAATGCATAAATAGGCTATAACTGAAGCTTGAAAATATCAAAAGTTGGACTTGTTGAAGTTAATACCATAAGAAGGTACCATTTGATGTGGACAGGGAACTGATTTCATACGGAAGAGCTGGGGAAAATTGATCTCTTCTTCATTGTTCTGTTATCTCCTTGTTATGACCTTAAGCAAACTGCTTCAGGTTTCAATTTCTCTGGCCTCTCCCTTACGGGAGGGAAGTATTCAGATGCTTTAGCTTGACATATTTTTTTCAAATTGAATGAACAATTTTAATTTTTTCCTCCAGAAAGATTAAATTCAAAACATAGTGTGGGGGTCGGTGATGCCTTTGTGTAGGGGTGGCCCGAATCTCCCGGTTGGCTGTAAGCCCCGTCACTCCCCTGGCATTCTCCCATTGGTCCCCATTCCCTAATCCCACCTTTCCCCCTGGCCCTGGATTAACTGGGGGCCTTCAAGATCGGGTTTCAGATTTGCTTTGGAGTTCGGCTGTGAGCATGGAATAAACCATCCAGCAGGATGATAAGTGAATCTCCTTCCTGCCTCTTTGCCACCTGACTGTATTACCGAAAATGCCCCAGGTTCTGTGGGCTTGCAGGAACCCACAGAACCGGGCTAAAATTATGGTAATATCTAACATAGTTCTTTGATTTTTTAAAAAATTTAAATCTTATGAATGACCTTAACATGGTCATTTAAAATAAACACTAGAATACTGGACCACATTGCCCAGAGAGGTGGCAAATTCCCCATCCCTAGAAAAATTTTATGTCAGGTTAGACAGGCCTCTAAGCAACTTTATCTAGTTGAAGATGTCCCTGCCTCTTGCAAGGGGGTTAGATTAGAACACCTTTAAAGATCCCTTCCAACTAAACCTATTCTATGATTCTAAATTTTCCATGAGCAAGGTCTAAAAAACTTCTCCAGTCTGTCATTGTTGCTTTCACTAGTCCTTCAGCAGGGCTATCCCATCCCTCACTTATGATGGCACTTGCAAGCACCATCTTGATGTTCATCCAGCTTTGCAATAAAATTGTTGAGGGAGCAGAACTTGATGATGACTCTCTGGGGACTGCATACAGGACCGAGTCTCAGAAGAACTGAATTAGATTGATTTGAACTGCCGTGGTTAAATTTAACCTGCTCTTTTATCATCCTTAGAAAGTTATCATGATCTACATGTTCAAGGAAGACTAAAATTATATGCATATCTTCACAATTGTCATTTGTAAGCAGCAAATTCACAAGTTTGTTCTGTGATCCTCTGACAAGTGCCAGCTGGAGGGAGATTCTTGTCTTAAACAGACTGGAAAATATCTGCCACAAACAGCCATATTATACATAACACCAACTCAAAACATTTTTAACACCTTGTTCTCTCTGTTGGTTTGCCATATCTCACACATTTAATTTCAGCTGGGGATTCTGAACACTACAGAAGAAAGGTTATGGGAGCAAATGAAAGTTTATGAAGTTCACACATGTCCACATATACCCAAGAGTATCTCCATGTCCTGTTAGAAAAGCTGTTCAGAAAAATGGTTTTCATGTAATGATAAAATAATATATTTCTTTTGGTCTGGTTACAATTTTAAACACTTTTTCTTCCTTTCAATATCAGAATAACCTTAAAATGTTGATATTTTTGATAATTAATTCTCTCCATTCCATTCCTATTGAATCTTTCTTTTTTCTGAGTTTTAGTACTTTCACATCTCTATTTGGAAAATGTTCAAACAAAAGTCACAAAGCAAACACATTACTCATGTCACCATTATGCTTTTCATAAAATTTTATTCAGGTTGTGAAACAAGGGGCCGAGTTTACACTATCAAGCCTATCAATTCCCGCTACAGTATAATATCTAATATCTAGGGCACAAAGTTGCAAATCCCTACCCTCATTGTTTCTTTATACTTATTGCTTCATTACAACTATAGCTATTAATACTTGTATTTCCCTTAAAATAGAATTTTGCACAAAGATTTTGTTTTTAGACGTGTTTCCCCTACAACCTCTCCACTAGTGGTTAATGTACACTTAAGTTTCTCAAGGTGGATTTTGCTCTGGATTCATTCAAATGAAGCAGATCTTTTTCAAATTTGTTTTTATTTTTTCGTACCACATTCCCTGTTCCTACTTATGGACAAGATTCGAACTAAGTTATATCTGTTACACAAAAACATTCAATTTGTTTAATCTAATTAAATCAAACCATTAGTAAAAGTAACATAATACAATTTTAACATGAGTTAAAATTTCAGGGCAATTATAAATTGAATGTGAACTTCTAACTGGACCCGAAACCCAACCAATTCTTTCAACGTGACTTATTCAATACTTGGTTCACTGAATCAGATTAACAATGTTAAGCTAAGAACAGGTCTTTTTTCCAGAGTGCTGTAGAATATCCTGAATCATATGGTGTCAATGGTATTTCTTACTTTAGAAGGAGAAAATTCCATGCTACACATCTCTGAAGCACAATTTAAACCTACTGCAACTTACAGACAGAAAGACTTAGGCAAAATGTAGCATAAATTATTTTGTATAAATTATTTTACTTGATAGGCTTGCGCATCAGAGTAACAAGTAAATTCCATGATTCATAAACTAGATGGCACATATTACGTGTGAAATTGCACACAAAATCCCAACAATGTGACAGTGAAGAAGTAGTTTGAATTGTACAGTATAAAAAGACAAGAGATGTTTGAAAAGTTTTAAGTCAATATCATAAGCAATGCCAAGACACACCAGCAGAAACTCCAGACTACGTGTCCTATACCACGGGGACATTTTCTAGGTAGGCCATACCATGGGGACCTTTTCCAGGTAGGCCAAACAGATGTCCATCCTGCTCCTTGGCAGTCTGTATATTCATATTCCTCCCTGACTGCAATTGCATCTGACAAAAGTGACAGTTTTCAAATGTTTATGTGAGTGTATCCAACTATTGCAACAAGTACATTTGGTAAAGATCTTTCAAATATTCACACCCAAACTACCAGCTAAATTTTGTTCACTCTATTCCCCTATCTGCTTCTAATCTTTTTAATCCTTCCTTGTCCAATGCATAGGTTCCAATGAAACCTTGTGCTAAACAGCAAATGGAATTTTTTTCTGAACAGTAGATTTTGGTGAATAATGGAAATTGATTACCTCAATGAACATCATAATCTGTCTCACACAATGGCAGAAACCCTGGGTTAGGTATTCATTTGGTTGGTATATTTATGCAAATAAATATTATTTTAATTATATTTTATTTGTAAAGATCTCCATGAGATCAATTACTCTAATTTGTTCATCACACATTGTGTTCCTTTTCCTAGGAGCAAAATAAAATGCATATTTAGACATGGAGCTAGCATCCCCTCCCACAAAATCTACTCCCAAAAGCTCAAGTGAATCGCTGTTCTTTCAAGAGTGAAATAATTGAACAGCCCAACTTGCAGATTCTTTTTTTCCTCAAGGCACAACTTGCTAACAGCAGGCTCCTGGGTTTAAATCTCAGTCCTCTTGGAATATTAACAGCTAATTCAAGCTTTTCTTAAAAGTGGAAGAGATAAATCTCTAACGGGCGGGAGCATGGTGATACAGATCATGTACAAAATAAAGTCACTAAAATAATGAATCTTGAATGCACTGTTTGGAGTCAGTGCAAAAGTTGAAAGCAATTTTTAAATCCTATGGGGTCCAAGTCCTGTGAGAAATTACAGTATATGATTAATACCTTCTTCACTGACTCAGCAAAAATGAAAACAGTTTGAACTGTGGCCTGTAGTTGAGCGCTGGTGACCAACCTGATGCAAGAGTAGTCGATCTATTGCAAGTACCTCTGAATGTTATCAGAAATGAAGCACGGACTTTATTTGAAGTCCTACTATTTGGGCACCGACATTTGTTATAGAAAAGTGATTTGGATTTCCGTGCCATTTGGTAAGAATATCTAAAGCTATCTAAAAATATTCTTTACACAGTGTATTAACTTCTTTCACCCCAAAATAATTTTCTGGGGTATTACTGGATATGATAGCTCTGCACTGTAATTAATGTATATTTTTTTAGGTTTTGGGTGAAATAATTAATAATTAATAGCATTTTCCTTTGAAATATTGATCCCAATTACATGGAGCAACATTTTACAGATGTATAAATAGATCAGGTTTCATATCTATAAAAATTATTGCTACACACCTTGAATAAATTAAAATAAAGACACTGATCCATTTGTGAGATTTTATAACACCTCAAGTAATGCTACTGAAAAGTGCATCCTAGCCTATTCATAGTACTTCTATCCTTACAGAATATTTCATAAGGTTTTAAATTTGTGGTCTTATAAATATTTTCTTGCCTATATATTTCTCTCTCTATATATATACCTATGTATCTATGTATCTATATATCTATACATCTATATATCTATACATCTATATATCTATATATCTATATATATATATCTCCTTACTTGTCCTCCAGACAGTGAAGTTCACCTCCTTTTTCAGCCAAGCACTATGGTAATTTATTTTAATAACAAAAAGAATTCAAGTCTAAATAGAAATAAACAAACTCACAAAATCAAAACATTTTCATTCTGCTGTCTTCATTCTCCCTGACTGGAAAATGGTTGAGGCAGTCTTTGTTTCTTTTGCTTACAGCATTACTTATACACCGTACATTCTTGTCCTGCTCTCTTTCCACTAACAAAAAACTCTGTTTTATGAAAACAGTAGTTAATATGCCTAGGCGTGTGCGATTTATTGAGAGTAGCCCTGAGGATTATGACTTAGGGATGTTGACGGATGAAGAGCTTGACATGACACAACAATATGTGCTCACAGCCTATAAAGTCAACTGCGTCATGGGCTACCTTAAAAGAAATGTGACCAGAAGGTCAGGGAAGGTGATTGTCTTCTCCTTTGGTCTCGTGACCTCCCACCTGGAGTACTGCATTCGGTTCCGGGGCCCGCAAGACAAGAAGGATGCGGACCTGCTGGAGTGGGTCAAGAAAAGGACTTCTAAGTGGATCAGAGGTCTGGAGCACTTCTCCTGTGAGGACAGGCTGAGAGAGGTGGGGTTGTTCAGCTTGGAGAAGGACCTGGGAAGACCTCATAATGACTTCTAGTACCTAAAGGGGGGCAAAGAAAGCTGGAGAGGGACTTTTTAAAAAGGCGTGTAGAGATAGGACAAGGGGGGATGTTTTAAACTGAAAGAGAATACTTTCACATTAGATATTAGGAAGAAATTCTTGACTGTGATGGTAGTGTCCAGAGAAACTGTGGATGCTCCATCCCTGGAGCGTTCAAGATCATGTTGGATGGGACTTTGAGCAGTGTTACCCAGTGGAAAGTGTCCCTGAGCATGGCAGGGAGGTTGGAACAACATGATCTTTTAGATCGCTGCAAGTCCAAACCATTCTATATTTCTATAGCATTCTTCATATGTGTGTACAGGAGTAAATACACAACGGGGAGAATCCAAATATTTTAAATCCAATTTTTTTTTAATCCAGAACAATTTGTTACCCATATCAAAGAGTTAATTTCAGAAAAAAATTAAGAAAATGGATGACAGAACTCTCCAAAATCCTGTTTGCAAAGCAGAAATCACTTGGAGATGGCTGTTAAGAGAAAACAAGCAGCTGGAAGCTGCCTAAATCCAGAATCACCTAAAACCAACACTGACATTGAGAGCACTTTGACCAACTGAATATTCTGTATTGCTCAACTTTATAGTTTCTTGTCCTGAAGGACAGCTGAGTGGTCAGCTACAGACACTTGGGTTCAGAAAGAGTGCTCACTTTCTGTGAGGCTGAAAATGCAAGTCAGGGTACTGAGAATGCAAACAAAAAATGTCTGAATCTGTATCTGGGTAAAATAAGCAATTATGTCCAGCAGAATCAAAGGTTCCTTTTCAATTAATGTATTTTTTGTGGTCAACATTTTTTCATTCAATTATTATCCAAAATATTTACGTATTTCCCACTGCAGGATGTGGAAACTTACTTGTTTTCCTCACAGAATCCATTTCATAACTATTCTTCTGTTGTCTTTGGTCTTAGATTGATGACTAAGGAATCTTCTTTCAAATGAAGTTGATATTATTGTGGAGACCAAATTTAGAATTATTGCTACATTAAAATTATTTCTGTGCATCAGACTATGAATAATTATCCTAACATCCCAAAGTACCAGAAAAGATGAAGTTTTCTTTTGTAATTTTGCTGGCCATTAGATCAGTACTTTCAGCCTGTCTGTGTAAAAACTGAAACCTAAAAGAGCAAGTTTATCTGTGGATTGTTCTCATAGAGATTTATGTTTTCTTCAAAGATATTTGGAGAGGTTACTTCTTTACTGATAGTTTTCTGAAGTGATCGTGAAAAATTTATGCTGGTTTACTCAGCTTATTCCTTTAATGTATTCCACACAATCACTGTTGCTACTAGAAACACATTTTCTTTCTTTGTGTATATGGGAGTCTTCTAATTAAAAAGCTGCCTACCCAAGCTATTTAAAACATGGTTTTCTTAAAAAAAAAAGGAAAAAAGAAAAAATAAAAGAAGCATTCTCTTGTAAACAAAACAACATAGTCATGATGTCACTGCATATTAACGGGCCATGTGCTAACTGATGTGGGTTATTTTATTCACCAGATGAGGATCTGCACAGGTGAAAGAATTTGAGGATGACGCAACACTGGATTTTTTTCAGCATACAAAACCACCTGCATTCTAGCAGTTTAATCTAATCAACTGCAAAACAGTCTCAGTGTTCAACAGACCTGAAATATTCTAATCCCTTACCCATGATATAATGGTCTAATGCCTATGTTTTGGGCTGCAGCATGAAACGTCTTTGGGAAAAAATCCAAGACTGTTAATACAAATCTCTCCTCCTATTTTTTTACGCTATGTGCAAAATACACCAAATAGTTATTATGAATAAACACTTTTTTTTCGTTCTGGGTTTATATTTATCACAGGTAAGCAGCCTTCAAAAATATGCAGAAAAAATATTATAAGAATAAGCAAAAAAACCCCTCAAACCAGAAGGTTCACAGTAAAATACACATTTTGACATTCAGTTTTCTTACTTTAGAATAAAGAGCAGTTCCAGAGCGATTACTGCAGAACCTGAGAATTGTGAAAATATGTGACGCACTGTCAGTTCACTTGTTATGCATTCATCAAGGTGATGAGAATCTGTTATTAATTCAGGGGTCAGCTATGCTCTGTCAGAGCACTCAGTGATGAGAGCAACATCCTTCTGTTAGACCAACATCAATGTAATTATGTGTGCTGGCCACTGACACTCAGAAACAGATTTCTATTTGCCATTTTGGAAGACTCTATCCAAAATTTCCTGATCTTCTTTCTGCTCCCTTTTTTTTCCCTCTCAGCAAAATTGCCTGTTTTAAACTGAGGATTAAAAATTGGCATTTCTCTCAAAAAGCAGCAAGAATCTACATCCGTTCTTACAAATTTGCCTTCAAAGGAGCCAATATTATTAAGAATAGGAGGTTCTAACTGACATTGTCCAGGTCTGTATAGCAGAAGTAGACCTCCCTCCTGTTAGCAGTGAGGAAGAGGGATGAAGGGAATAATTCAGAAGAAATAACTACAATTGAGTGTTCCTTGTCTGTTTTTAATTATTATGATAAATCAATATTTACTGTAAGACACATAAAGGAAGAGATATGGTAAAAGATTATAGTTACACAACGTGAAAAATTAGAATTTAAAATTTAAATTAAAATTTAACTTAATATCCAAGGATATAACTGATAGGGGAAAAGAATAAGTATCTATTAAAAAATACCTTTCTCTTCAGCTAGTTTTTATTTGAAACTGGGTAAGAATGTGTATCACTGTAATTAATCCACCTTAGCTGTTGAACGGTAACTTGTTAGAGCACACCAGTTTGAGCATGTATATAAACTCACAGCAACTTCAAAGTTGGTATGAAGAGACAAACTTTTCCCCTAAGTTAAATAAATGTAGAATATCAGGATCTCTGATGTTTCTTTCTATCTGTCTTTAAGAAGCTGGGGTCCAAATATGAAACTTAGAAAGAATCTCTGTCTTTCTATGTCAAAATTGTATCAGGCCTGGAATCACAGAAGAACGTGAAGGTCATTTAAGGTCACTCATGCATTTCTGGTTCAACAGGAGAATAGAAAGCTGCTGTAGTGGAGCAACAACTATGTAAGTTTGTGCATATTTGGTTGAAACCAGACCTCAAAGAGATTTTTCACATATGATGCTTTCATTTCTGGAAAAATTTCAAAAGTGTAGATGTTCCAATTTGTTACTTTTTTCTTTCTTTCTTAGATGCTTATTTGGCATTCTTTCTTTGTTACTCAGAGACATCTGTATGATTCTTAGTGGGACACCTTTGAAAACTTGGTCTTTTGTTTCTGTTTTTGTTTTTGGTTTTGTTTTTTGTTTTTCCAAGCTCTAACTATTTATTTCCTTTTAAACATCTGGCAGGGTTCCACAGCATTACTACAGCAGTGCCAAAGACAAACCTCTCACAATTACTTTAAGCTGCCGAAGGGCTTTGAAATTCTGACAGTGGCAAATTGCAGCTTATGGGAGGTTAGAAGAGGGGAGAAGACAAAAGCAAAGTAGAAGAGTGCAGAGTGCTAGTCAGCAGAAGATATAAAAAGAAAAATGAAACCTTTTGACAAGTAAAAAAACTCCCGAGAGTCACAGAGTGAGAATAAGCAAGAAATTTTCCTTTTATTTCCTTTTGAGCACTGCCCAAGGGAAGTGCTTTGATGCAGAAAAAATGTGTAGATATCTAAAGCTACTCTGTCCTTAAAGGCACTGTAAACACAGTGAGTGAGTACCGGTGTAACCCAGAATATAAAACTAAATCCTGTAATTTTTTGTCTATTTTTGACTAACTTCTACCGTTACTTATTATGTTTGCTAAATTATTTGAGCCCTGATTTTCCACTTATAAATTTGACAAGTATTTCCATTTTCTTGCTCCCACATCCTGAGACCAGGGCCTTTTGGGACCACGAAAGATGTCAGACTGCTGTGCATCCTGTTCTGGGATGTTCTGTCCTATGTGCACTGAGGTGATGGGAGCAGGAGTGAACAGAACATCAAACTGAAGTATCAAGATTGAATAGGGGTGCTGGGCAGAGTGTGGGGCATGTGTGCAGGGTGCAGGGCTTGCTGGATGCTACCATACCACAAGGGTCAGGGCCAGCCTGTGTAGCCAACAGCTGTTTGGGCTGAGCAGGTTCATATCCGAGGAACTGTCACCAATGAACACCTGACCTGTGGAATCCTTTCAAAATAGCACACGGTGCTGCCATGATGAAATTTTCCGAATTTCTAGAAGTAGAAGTCTGTATGGTCTTAATTGTATTCAGCTACTGTAATTTCCAGAAAAATGCCTTCAGCCATGTTCCAAACCTGCTTCCACATTTTTTTCTCCAAAGGCTCTGTAGCCGTATCTAATATTTAACTGTAGAATCAGCTACTAAATCAAGAGGAAGAATGACACAATGGTTTTCAGGGAAGCAAAATCCTGCTCAATTTCTCTAAAGAATAAAATACTTGCTGCATGTCTTTGAAAGTCCATTTAATCTCTTAGTGCCTTGACATTCCAATCAAATATGTTACCTTCCGATATTTTTCTCGTATTGCACAGCCAGTTACCTTGATGCTCTGGTGGTTAGGAGCATAAAAAAAATTTAGGAGAAACTGTACCTATACTATGTATATAAGTACCTCCAGGATCAAAAATTTAAAAACCTCCTTTTCAAGGTAAGATTGATAGGTAAATACCATATACTCTGAATGGTATTCCAAGGAATGAGATTCTCATAGGAAGCATAACAAGGAAAACATCCCTTTAGCAATATATTCCTAGCTGTTTTGCAATTCATGACTAGTCAGTTCATTTGCATTTATGTATTTCAATATATAGTAGAGCTAACAATATTAGGCACATCACGCTCAGCAGTTTCTTGGACTGAATGAAAATGAGGTTCAGATTTTCTGGTTAACTTCAGTAGGTAAATATTTTTTAAATCAGATTTTACTGTAGTTATACAGAAAACCCATGAAGTTGAAAACTAAACTACCTCAGTCCACATACTTTAGATGAACTGCTTTTACGTCTCTAAGATGGCTTAATGGCCCTGTTTTATATTTATGTGGACACCAATAGAGCCTTTCCTTCAAGTTAGGGTGCTTTTTGAACTTTTCTGTCATATTTTCTGTTAATCTATGTGTATATTTATATATACTTGATTTGTATTGATTAGATGTTATTACACTATGTGTCTGCTCATTAATTGGAAGCTGTTCAGAAAACAGTTCTTGAAATCAGACTTTTTCAAAGTGATATTTATGTCATTAATCATTGTATTCTCAATAGAAAAAAATAGGTCATCATTTGGTGCAGTTCAGGTTTAGAGTCACATTTGAAGTGAGTTCTACATTACCACATGTTAAAAAAATGAACTCTACAAGTATCACCTTTCAAATAAGCATTTGCATTTTGGTTTTACTGCTAATCTTATAAAAATGTAATATTTTTAAAGGAGTAGTTACTATTAATGTTGTGTTGAAACCTAAAAACATTATGAGGAAGTGCTTTTTCTCCTAAAGACAGTGACCCAAATTACTCAGTCTGACCTTGTAAATGTGGGGAAGTGAATTTAAATAATTGTCATGAATGTTGAAGGACTATTTCTTGCAAAAGTTTTGCAAATTTTTAGCATCCTAGATAGAGTCTAACCTGCTTCTATAACAACTACTCATTTGAAGAATATTTCTACCAACTTATATAGCTTTGAAAAGGTATATTTCTTCCAACAGAAATTCTTGTAATGAGTTCAATAATATTACATAGAAAATTGTTTGTGGGCTTCTTTCAGAATGAAGTGAGACACATTTTGTTTTTTGGTTGGTTACATATTACCTATGTTGAAAAAAAAATTATGGAAGAAAAATTACTAGAAGACTATGAAGCATCACAAACATGGTTGACTTGTGGCTGAAACAGTGAAAACTGATCATTGTCTTATTTAATGGAAGCTCTTAAGACCTTCTGTTCACAAACAAGGCAAATAAAAAGGTTGCTGGGATTTGCAAGGCTCTCCACTTCTTTAGAGGCTTAGTTAAGACCCAGTTTCATGCTCTTCAGGTCTAATGCTGACATTCACCTTACATAACGTTTTTCAAGATCTAAATGAATGCTGCCTTCAAAGCAGATAACGCTGCATTGATTCCTATTTAGAAAACTGTTTAATGATGTTATTCCTCTACATTGTTCTCCTTATGACTTTCAATCTCTGTTTATTCATTGACAGTTTGTTTTCACCTACTCTTGTGCTACTACTGCCCTGTAGTTTAACCAGTTCTTTTCATTGCCTGATGTTTGTCTGCTTGATTTGTTAATAAGCCTTTCTTGGCACTTGCTGAAGAAGTCGAGTACTTTCAGTTGCATTTTGCATTACAAATTGTAAAAGCTGTCCTTCTTTTGGATCTCCTGTCACATGTCTCTACTTTAAAACAGATTTACAACAAGTGGAAAGAACTGAAATATAAGTCATTGTTATACTCGTATGATCGTTACTATGTTTTGAAGTCTTTGCACTGTACAAGCATAGTTACAGAGATCCGCAAGATGATGAAGAGAGTCCGCCACGCACAGTGTAGACTAAATGTTCTACCTGTTCATGCCAAGCAGAAGACACACTTGTCAAATGGTATTGATGTGATTAGAGTCCATCTGCAGGATAAAAAAAGTGCACATGAAATGTAGCTACTCTGATGCAGAGTAACAGGCCTCCCACAGAGGAAAGCCAGGTTGTGATCTACCTCTTGTCGACTTTCATATTGTTAATTTGGAAATAAACACAATATGGAAACTAGATGGCATGCAAGAATATATGTGCTTAAGTAGTACATGTAAATATTTCATAAAAAGCTTTGCATGAAACAGAAGCTTATGATTAAATAGACTAAGGTTTTGACTACTAGCCAGTAACAGTAATTTTTAAAGCTGTCAGACATCATTTTGCACTTCCTAAAGATGATTCATTTAGGTTCTGTTCAAAAGTTTCCATACAGAATGTAAAGAAAACAGACAAATTTTATTGGAATCTACATCATATGCAAAAGGGAGTCACATACACAGATTTATATATAATTTTTAAAATAAAACCACATAAACCTGCCAGTTGGGATTTGAAAAAATTGAATACTAAATTATAAATTTATATAACTGTAAAAATATAACTTTTTTATTTTACGAATCTTCCTGAACTTAGCAACTGTTCAGAGCAGCTTTCATGGGTGTTTCTATCCACTTTAGACAAGCCAGGTCTGTCACATCCTCACAGGTCTTCACAGCAGCTGTGAGAGAGTGCACAATGAATTGTTTATCATTATCATTTTCAGAGAGGCATACGAGGCCAAGCTGTCAGTTTAGTTAGAGCAAGCCTTTTAACTCCCTGCTTTCCCCACATGACATATTTTCCAGATCAGTCTTCCAAATTGTATTTGCACATTCATGCAAACATCACCACTGAAACTTTCCATACTTAAATAAAAATTGATTACAATACATAAATAGAAGCTCTTTCTGGGATATTTTTCTCCCACAGAGGATTGGATTGCACATGGATTCCAGTGGAAGTGGTGCCTGGTTGAGAGCTTGGCTTCCATGATCAGCAGTATCCTATTATTGCACTGGAGGTGTAAAAATAGAAGCTGATGAGAAACTAAGTGATAAACAGTGGCAATTACATAGGCCCAGTTATATGTTCTTCCTTTAAATCATATATCTCAGTAGTGAACGCACAAAAAACCAAATACCATATGTCCAAAAAGCCCTCAGTCATTACTCCCTCACTGACTTTTCTAAAGGAATGATGTGTCTCCTGAATGATTTGTCCACAGACTGTAATTCCATTTTCTGCCCAAGAAAAATCATTGTACAGTAAGGAAAACATGTAGACATATTTTCATACCTGTGTCATACCCCCCTCCCCTACACCCACCCTTATATCTGTTTAAAATGGTTTTGTTTTGCGCATGTGCTGTCAGCAACTGTGGTTCAAATGCAAGGTGTGACTCTGTGCTGGTGTGTGAACATAAAAGTATAGAGATTCAGTGACAGTGATACAGTGACCTGGAGCAGTTGCCAATTTCCCTCCTAAAAATGGAAAGACCTTTTTTTAATGATACAGTATATTCAGATATGTCAGGGAAACTTCAGTTCTACACTATTAAAAATTTCTCAATTTTTTTTCTAACAGCTTTTTAGCACCTATACTAGTTTTTCTCTGATAAAAAGAATATAAAACAAGAAAGAGGTAGCTGCAGACCACTCCTTCTTTAAGTATTTTGTGGGCCTTCTTTAAGTATTTTGTGGGGAATCCAGGCCTCAGAGATGCCCCAAAATCTCTGTTCTCTGAAAGGGACGACCAAGACCACACAAGTTTGGCAGTTGGCAGGTGTTTGTGGTCTTTTACAAAGTGAATTACACTGCTGAGGACCTGGTCTTCCAAATATTAGTTATCATACTGAGTGCTTGAATCAGACAATGTGAGTTGTTCTGATGTATGTTTAACTCATATGCATGTCTTTTTTTCATCATATTTACTAGAACTGACAAGCTTTGAATGCTATCATGCTAAGCCAAACCTGAATAAATATCCTCTTCAAATTCTGTATGCCCACATAACAGAAATAGAAGACTTATACCAAAACTTCTAAGTCAAAATGCTTCTCCTGCCTTTGTGAAAACATACAACAGTCAAAATGAAAATATATACTTGTTGTCTACAAGACTAATAAGAAAGTGAATTGCATCATTAGTCACGCACACACAATATGAGAATAAATTCCACCATGTCACACAGGTCAGGGGAAATAACTATTAAACTAAGATCTTTGTTCTGCAGAGAATCTTGAAGATCTACGGTATACAAAATGAACTTGTGTTTATTAATGCACACATATACACACGGAACATGCACTAAATACAGCTATATATGCATAACTGTGTGCATATATGTGGGATGTGTGCAACATAATGCAAGAAAATATTATGGTTTCCACTCCATTTGCAAAAAACTCTCCTTGCCTTATATAATATTGAAATTACCCAGCAGTAGTTCGGAAAGGATAACAAGTTTCTCAATAGCAGATATGGCCAGCTGTAGCTGAAGCATGTGCTTCAAACGCTGTGTGAATTAATTTATCTTACAAAGGTCTTCGCTATGTGGAGCCTAGAGCTTTTGATACTTTCTTTAGTAATGAGGCCACAAATACCGCTATTGTTCTGACAATTTAATGGTAGCTTTTTATTGTAGTCTTTGTGGTATGAGCTAGAGTAGCTCGATGGAGTATTTTGACACCATTTTATGATGTTTATAAATCTGCAGATCCAGAATTGCAAATTTTACCCAAGTTACTTTGCTTTGTATGTTTGACCTACTGGATTTAACAAAATGTTCATGGGCATTCAGTGCAGTACACAGAAATCTCATTTAGCAACCCTTTGATGCACCAATAATCACTCTCCAAATCTTAACTTCTGCTGTGAAGAGTTTATCAGCCAGAGAAACTTCCTAAAAATATGTGCAAGTGCATACGTGTGCAAAAGGACAGAAGATCAGAGTTTATGTGACACTGCTGATTCTAAGCATGGAAGTCAGGAGCTTAAGTCAGCAGTGGCTCACATACTGCAATCCTAAAGATCTCTGGAGGCATCACATAAGATATCAACACATGATTGCCCATTAAAGGGAGACAAGGATCTGAAAGCAGAAAGTTTCCTTTTGGGGAATTATGGGTGTTTGTATTATGATTATGCCTGGGTAACAATGCTGGTGAATGAGGTACTGCCACGTGTGAACTGTCAAGTTAAGAGGTAGACACTGAGAGCTATGAGAAACCAAAACTCATTGATTGTTTGCATTTCACTATAACCACTTATTTTACTTCATTTAAAAAAGATCTAAGTGAATATTCTCATTAAAAGAGACACTGCTTATAGCTAATAATCTCTGTAGTAATATAATATCAGATATGATCTTGTGTTCCTTCAAAGGTGTTGTTTTGTGGTTTATTTCTGTATATTATGACTGGCTAAATTGTTATTTGGGTAGAACTTTTCAAAGTTCATACTGTCCGCATATGAGTTAAGTTCACAGGCCTAGGCAAAAAAAGTATTTTACAGCAGACAAAAAAAGCTGTTGGGATGTTCAGAGCCAGGACCATCAGCAAAATGCATGCAGAGTCTAGGAGATTTTTCTAACAGTAGATTCCATACAGAATATTGTAAACATTTAACTATTTATTTAAGAAATTAAAAATGTTCACTCCCAAGGATTCTTTTTTTAAGAGGACAACAGAGTTTAGATATTCAATTCACTACTTCTAGAAGAGGTTCTACATTTTCATATGCTAAAAGCACATTTTTTCAGTGATTTAATAATTTTTTCACTTTTTGAAATCATATAAAATCTTTACAGGTGTTGTAGTTTCTCTCAGCTACCTTTTTAGCAATCATTTTCTTCAATCCTTTCAGCACATACATTCTTACATTTTGCACTGTGAATTATATGGCATAAACCATTCATGTGAGGAATTTGAAAACATTAAAACCATCACTTTTTATAGCACCGTTTAAATTCCACATATATTATGTACGCATGTACTACATGGATGATACGTAGATACGTGCACCATCCTGTGTAAAAGCTGACGAAGTTTTTTAGAGAGCATGGAATTTATTTGCTGGTTTATCTCTGTTCAATGTAAGTGAAAGATCAGATCTATAATAGGAATTACTGAAATCTTTCAGATTCACAAAGAGAAAAACAGATGCTTGTTGCCATCAATAATTCTGTTTAGCAGTCTTCTTGGATTGGATTCTATATGAGTTAATCCGTTAGCCCTTAATTCAAACCCACTGAATTACTGTAACCTTGTGATAAATGAATCCATGCACACAATGTTTTCCTCTCAAAAGAAAGTTGTCTACCCACTGACCTGTGTAAAAGACTTATTCGGTTTAAACACTAAGTGGCTCAATGAAGAAAATGAAAGGCTTGTGATTCATTTTGCAATTGCTCTGACTCCTGTTTTGAAAATGCTGCCGTTCTTTCTTTAAATGTATATGCTGTCAGGAGAGCACAGAGAAATACACCTTTCCCAGTAATACATCTTCAGCCTCAGTGAATCCTTTTTGGTAATTTCTGATTCAGTAATTGATGTTTTGGCGCACTTGTAAATCATATGTATTCTGCTGAACTTGCGTTATCCAATATTCACATGATCAATTATGGAACAGTAGCAAATACATACAGGATGCATCTAAGGTGTGGCACTATTGAATTTTTTTAATTACCAAGATTCCTTTAATCCACTCCAGATTTTCAGATAAACGAGATTGTTGCCTACATGCAATAACAATGATATTCTGAGCACACCAAGATAAAGGTCTTGTAAATCAAGTCATGCAATTATCCTTTAACATTTGAGTCACCTTCATTACTGACACACTCGTTTAAGATACTGCTAGCATAGTCGAGGGCGTCAGATAGTTATTTAAACAAAGAAAGGATTTTTAAGTATGCAATTGTTGGATAAGTACTTGCCTCTCTTGCCAAACAAGGACTGTGCTAATCTTTTATATCAGGGAGTTTCTTATTCACAGGGTTTTTTTGCCCACAAAGGTCTTGAACTTGCTCCTCTGAAGTCAGTTGGAGTTTATCTTCTGAATGAAAATAGTGTTTCTGGCAGCTAAACTAATCTGAAATTGCCGTCCCTGCTTTGACATTGAAGTCAAGAATTGGTAGACCTACTGGCAACAACTACAGTGAAAGTCTCTTTAGGACTCCTGGTGTATATTAACTGTGGACTACTCTGAACTCCTTGTAGAGTTGAGAAATACATTTGAATGTTGTTTGAAAAGCAATCTTGAAAATATTACTGGGATCCTTTTTAAAATAATGCTTTTCATAACAACCAAGGTAAAGAAAGTGTCTATTAAATTATATGGTAATCGTTACTGAGACCTATCACAACTACAGGAACATCTGCTGAATACATTGCCAGTATTATTAGAACTGATTCATAATGAATAATTAAGGCTTAAAACTTAAAATGTATTATTTCTCACTATTTTAAATGTTCAATCATTATGAATTCATTCAGCATTATTGCAACAGTTACATGGTTAATGACAAAAAAATTAAGCAAAGCTTTGAAGAATTCATTTAATTTGTTATACTGTAAAATGTTACGGTAGACTAATAAACATCCTAATAGCCTTAATATACTGCACATCACAGTTTAAAGAAAAAAAAAACTTTTTTAAAATGAAAACCTAATATGATCTTAAAGCCTGGTAAATGAATAACAACAGAGCTCATTTCTCTGAATTATGTGTGTGGTTGAAGATTTCAAAGGAAATATGCAGAGGAAGAAGAATGAGAAAAATGACCTCTTTCACACACTTACTCTGTGGTGGTCAGGTGGCAGACCTAAACTATGATCAAGAACCTCTTTTGCTGAATTCAGAGTATTTTTCCTTATAAATCATAAAAAAGGATTTTGCTTATCAGTGAATTTAGTAATGTCCTGCTCTTCCACAGCCCTTCCAGTCCCACTGATTGTCTTTCTTTTTTGTGGGGAGATCACCATCAGACTGCAACATAAGATACATAGGAAAACACTGTTCATTAGTCCAACACTATGCCGCTGAGAATCTTGGTTCAGACAGACTGTACTGCACCTTTGCTACAGCACAACAACAGTATGTCTACTTGTTGGCACATAAATGACTTGCAGTTTAAAAACATGTAACACACATATGGGAAACCTAGTGAAAAACAAAACACCAAAAAACCAAAACACCCATAAAATAACTCTTTAGGAAATTCTCAAAGTTTTGAAAATACTGAGTCCTGTTACCTCAATCTAGTAACATCCATAGGGATATTGGGGTGTTAATACAAAAACATGCATGTATTTTTATTTTCAAATACATTTTTTGGTTTTGGGTCCCTCCTTTTATAATGGAGGTTTTAGAATATTGCATACATATATATGCAGAGTGATATTAAGATATCAGATATAGTGTTGACTATCAATATTTAAATTCATTTATTAACGGTATCCAGAACAACTACTAAGAATGAGCTGATTATTACTTATGAGCGAGCTGTTATTACTCACAGAGACTTGATAATTTTCTCTGAAGCTCAGAGACTAGCATTAATGTTAATGCCTTAGATATGATATAATAAGCACAATCAAAAGCCAGTTTTGATGGAATATATAAACTTATATAGGCAAAGATGTTAACCAGAGCAGCTGCCTCAGATTATTAAGAGTTAAATGTGATTTTGATTTTTAAGCAGTCACCAGAGCAAACAGCTGTCATTCTATTAATGTCAAAATATATTATTTTCTAAACTGTCTATTAATGAAAAAATGAAGATAATTAAGTATATAGCGTGTTAAACCTTTAATAGCATGCTGTTTCCCCCTTTTTTGCTACTCAGCAGCAATTATTTTAAGAAAAGAAAAACTTAATTGGTGTTTAAGGATTATAAAAACTATAATTAGAGGTGATAGCTAATGGGAATTGGTAAAAAAGCCAGTTAAGAGCAATTGAAGTTGGGGCTTTGGATGTTGCTTTGGATGTTGCTGTGGATGTTGCCGTGGATGCTGTTGCCACAGAAACACGTCCGTTCCACTTCCTTAAAGAAATACTCTTTACAAATTAAAAAAAAAATAGAAAGATAGAAATGATCTCTGGAATGAAAAAAAATGAAGTAGCAGAAAGCTCACATTTATCGCATTATATATTTTGCTTGGGAAATAGGTGGTAAAAGTGTCTGAGAGTCCTTCTGATCAGCAGGATGGAGGCTTTATTTGGCTCTGAGACCTCTAAATGTGTATCTATACTTGTCAGTTGAGCATCTCCAGCTCCATCAGTACTAGAAGAGATAAAATTCACATGGTCAGTATATCCTAGGGAGATGTTAATCTATCACCTACAAGGTATCAATGGTAGGGAGGTTGTCTACCCTATTCTTATTTTTTCACCAGTTTGGCTACATTTTCTTCATTACAATTTGATCTATTTTGCATTTCAGACTCATTTATCAGATTCCCTGGACAGTAATTGACATTTTCCATGTAGTAGTTCTGTCTTTCCATCTTAAAATATGCTGAGTTTAAGAACTCACTTATGAAACAAAGTGATTTGAATGTTTATTAGCTTGAGGAACTCTGAGATTCAGCCTCAATATAATAGTAATGCTGGCTTGCACTATTTATAATAATAGCCCTGGTCCTCTGTGCATCTTTTTTACCTAGCAATTAGACTCTTTTTTTATCATGAAAATGCATATTTTTAATGTTTGTTATACACTTCTAAAAAAAATGAGGCAAATAAAGCAAAATTATTTTTGAGTCCATCTTTTCAGTGTAACTTCTGTATTCCATTAGCTTTTGTCTTGGATATTTTCTTTTTAAACCCCATTATCATGAATTTAAGAGAAGTTACTTTTGAATTTGCAACGCCATAAATAGTATTGCTGTGTATTGAGTACTGTTTTATTAGTCTTTTGAAGCAAAAGAGACTCTCATTTTCTGTTGACAAATAAGGCAAAAAAACAGTTTATAAAATTACTCTAAGAAAGTCCATTTATGATAATTTTCGTAGCTGAGATACGAATTCAGCATTCTTGTTCTGCTTGAATTGTTCTGCATTGGCTGTAGGAATTGTACCTGTAAGTAAGGGACAAAAAGCTATTTGCTAAATGTAACTTCAGCTACAACCACTGTTTATAACTTTGGAAAAGACCAGGACATTTATCAGGTTTATATTTTTTAAACATGTAAATTTTCTATGGGATAATTCCTGAGGAGTGGTAAGGGCGGACAACTGCCAGAGGAAGATGATTCTGATTACTGCCAACCTTGGCAACATGGATGTGATGGAGACAGCTGTTAAGCCTGGATAGTACTGACTGAACTAGATAATGGATGGGAGGGTGGGCTTAAGAAAGATGACAGTGTGGATAAATGAAACAATAAAAGAAATTTCGGGCTGAAAATAGACATTTTACCAAAAATCTTTCCTTCATTTGAGGAATGTTTCTATTGAGAATTCTCTCAGATGGAGAGTGCTCTGTAATCAATATCTGAACTCCTGATGGCTAAAGCATAGCTTTAAAATACCATATTTTTGTGGTATCCTTTCCTTTCTTTCAGTGGCAGTTACTTTTTGTCCAAGCAAACGTCTAGACACAACGGGTTGCTGCATCATGCTGTCTATCCTAAAGTCAGTATATAAATGGCAATCAGGTATCCTGGAGTGAAGGCATGGATTGCCAGGGGATGGAAAACAGTAGCGGAAATGATTCAGCCCTCTAAAATAGGCATAATTGCAAAGAAATGCTGCACAGAAGATTCAAACTGATTTTTTCTGCTCTTGTCTCAGGTGCACGTACTAGTTTGAAAACAAACTAGTGGGAGATCACAAGTCAGAATTATAATTTAATAGGAAATTCAAAATAAATGCAATAGGACAAGAGCACTGACAGAGTCAGGATACAACCTGACACCGTTAGTCAGGGTGGTGGTAGCAGTCCAGATGAAGTGATCCTGTTGAAGTGGTGATCCTGTAGAAGAAGGGTCTGGTCTTCACCTGACAGTCCAATGGTAGTTCTTGTCCTCTCAGAATCCAGTAAGTAAAGGCTGCTTGTGCTGTTCCAAACCCCGGATTATATCCAGGTGGGAATGCTTGGCTCCCCCCCACCGGGTGGAGCATCTCACAATGGGCTGATGTAATTCCATGAGTCATGCAGTGGGTCCTTGATAGCCCATTAAACAGAGATAGCCCCTGGAGGGAGTTATCAGGGATGAGTCACAGTAGGAGATAATGAGCACTGCTTTAACACCTTGTGAAGATGATAATAGAATACATGCTTTTGGTTACATCTTACATTGTAACCTAGGACAGTGCATAATGAAAAATTCCTTATTTCCAGCTCTGCTGGTAACCACCTGGAAGGAAGGAAGGAAGGAAGGAAGGAAGGAAGGAAGGATGGATAGCTAGATAGATAGAGGCATAGAAAGACCCATTCTCAGTAAAGCCCTGTAGGTATTTACCAGGTCTGCATCCCTGGCTTAGCTGGTTTGCCTGAAATCTGTGTTCACATGGCAGCAAGGCTTCTGTAGCAGAAGTGGGCCACATGAGAAAATAGAGTGTCAGTGCAGTACAATATTTTGCATGGAAATGGATAGGCTGGCCCAGTGACTCCAGCAGAGAGCTCAGCAATTTCATTGCATACAGAATTTGGTCTATAGAGCTTGTGAATGAAATAAGACAGCAACAAGGATGAGATGAGATTAGAAAGATCACTGAAACGATAGGTGATGATCAATTGTAATGTTTTAATCATGGATCAATAGCCCATGTCTTTCTTTTTCTTGGGACCACTGTAATCTTGTTTTATCCATAAGAATAATTAAATTTTATACAATAGGCTACAGATACTACAAATATAAAGTACTTTAAACCCATGGAGAGATGGTGATTTAATTTTGGCTTACAGAAAAGGACGCATCCTTCTCAGTCAACAGTAGTACTTGCAGCAGAGTTCCTTGGCATCATAGGATTATCCATATACAACCTCATTTATTTTGCATAATGGAAGATGATCATAGAACAAGGTGTTATGTCTTCAGGCAGCTGCTGTGTGGTCTGTATTTACAGTGCTAATCTTCCATATTTATTTTGTTGCTCACCTGCTTCTGCTGCTTACTATGTTCAGGATGGTTTATTTTCAGAAAACTGACATGCCTTCCATTTATCTGCTGATAAAATTATGACACGATTTACCTGCTTTGTAAGTCAAATCTTACAACTTCACACCTTTTGAATCTTTTTCTTGAAAGACATTCTTTTCAACTAACTATATCAAGAATAAAAAATTATGAATATGTGTTGTTTTTCACCCTCCACCTCTTCTATTTTGGTCATCTCTGTACTTTCACAGCATGCTTGCTTGTTGCAGAAATACGTTCAAAGAGAAAAAAATAATTTGATAAGCTCAATAAATATGATTGTTTCAGAATTCTGCTATTGTTCCTTGGATCTACTTACCCAGTATCATATAATTTATATAGAGACACATCACTTTTAAGCTGCCCTGCATAAATTTTTTCTAGTCAAGTCAATATTATTTCAAGAATCTGGAACTGAATATAAACCATCATAGACTCCAGGGCTTTTGTTTCAACCCTAGCAGTAATATCCATACAGCAGAGTATTTAGTATTTAGCAAGATATCCAGTCATCCTGATTCTCAGTAGATACACAGGACACTAAACAAAGTTGCTGGGAAAAAGGATTATGTTAGGATACCTGTGCTACCCATGAATAAATATTAGAATGAAATACAAGCACACAATATATGTATTTATTTTTATGCATTGCTTTCTCATTATGTATTACTCCAAGATGATGCATTCACTGACATCTTCAAAATATAAATATAGTTCAGTGTTGCATTACTATTGTTTTTAACTGTAAAAAGCAATGCCAGCTATACAACACCAGCCAGGTGACCGGCCTATTAAAGCAACTTTTCTGGTTCATATAATTTGTGCTTCCACAAGGCCAGTCATAATTTTCGCTTACATAAAAACAAAATAGGCAGTAAGTCACATTAACACTCTATGCTTTTTTTGCCTTTAGAAACACTGGTATACATTATCCCAGTCCACTGTCTTGTACCATCATATTGAAATAATCCCTACAAACATCTCCTGAACGTGCAAGGGACTACGGACTAGCATCTTGGTTTGTATTTCTTGATGGTAAAAGTGCCTTCTTTCAAGGAACAGGAGTACTTTCTTGTTCTGTTTGATGGCAGTGAAAACAGAGGAGGAGCTAGACACCTGTTCTCTTCAATGCTGTCTTGTGAAAGGGGGATGTCCTTCAACCCTTTATATTTAATATTTGATATTTGATCAATTTATTAGCACCCCCAGGGAAGTTAAGAACCTTGCACCTGAACAGTCTTTGAGGGAGGGGCAAGGATAGAGTTACAGTTCCTTTCACATTTAGCTGGAGTTTGAGTCACTTTAGTCATTTCATGTAGGGCATGAAAAATAATATGTATTTTCCACTTAATGAAGCAAAGTTCAGCTTTCACTTACCATAGGAATCATCCTAAGGCTTAGTTCCCATAAGCTGCATTGTTTATGATGGAGCAAAACCACAACAATGCTGTGTTGCTTCATCTTTCTTTTTGTATCTGTATTGGTCTCAGCAGAACGCGATGGCAACTCTCTGTGCTTTGATGCCACTCCATGCTTTTTTCATGTGTCCCTTCACATGATACACCGTTTCCTCAGCATTCCTGCTCCTAAGGTGTGCAGACACTTTTCCCTGATGAGCTGTAAACAATGCATAATTTCCTTCTTGCTGAACTCTTTTTTCAGTCTTCTCCCCACAAATGCAATAGCACAAAATGAAGTTTTTGTGAATGTGCAGCATTCTTAAAAGCTCTTTTAACTGATTTTACACTTGCTCAGCAAACAGGAGAAATCATATTTTTCTCTTTACTTTCTCATGTTACAGTCCCATGACTGGTGTTATTTGGAACAGTGGACCCTTTGGATACAGTAATATGTGGCTAATTTATAAGGTGCTGCCCACAGAGCCTATGATTTTTTACTTCAATGCATTTCATCTCAGTGGGAGCAGTGGTGCCTTGCTTAGTTTCTAATTAGAGAAGCTGCTTGACATGTTGTGTCACTCACTGCCCGAGATATTCAAGGAAATCTTTGACTTTCAAAAAGCAGATAATTATTCAAAGTATTTTGCTGTGTATCTTCAACACTTGTTTTTTGTCTGTAACTAGGAAGCTAGAAATAGGTGTTTCTAGATAGAATCTAGATAGATGGATGTAATCACTACAATAAGTAATAAACATCAGTACAAAAATTAGACTTCCATATGTTTCAGAATTTTAAGACATCAATTAAGTTACATTTCTGAAGCTTTTCTTTATCTGGTCATGGTTTAATGCATGCACACTTCCCCTTCTTTTACCAGTTCACTTGTGCTCAAGAGAATGTTAATATGGATCTGTTTCTTAAAAAATATTAAAGAATATTTATGCTGTTACATATCAAAATGCATGCCTAAAGTGAGATAATTTTTCCGTCATCATTACTGAAAAACTTTCTCTTGTTCTCTTAAAAATACTGAGGAAATTGCAAAACAAAAAACTGAAAACAGCATCTAAACAGATGGACTACACCTAAAGGAAATGCTTCCACTATATATTTAAAAGCCATACAGGTAAGTAAGATCAAATATTTAAGTGAAAATTAATTCTAGGTTTGCAGCTGTTGAAACTACAATTGCATATTTATAACTGCAAGTGGCTTTACAGCTGATGAAAGAAATAATTCCTATGATAAAGGGAGCTTCTTTCCAGGATCTTTTATTTTTTTTCTTGTTTGTTTGCTTACGAGTCCAATTTAGTACGTGTCACACTACTTTTTTTAGAGCTTGGCCATCAGTTTACAAATCCTGAAATTGGTGAAGGATTTTTTTTGTATTTTGTTTGTTTGTTTTTTGTTTTTAAATAAACCTATTTTCAGAAGCAAATAAATGCTCGGTGCCAGCTTTGGAATACAAAATAAATACCTGAGTGTGAAATAAAATTAGGTTTCCAGTTTCAATTCATTTGTTTTCTAGAAATGAAACTGGAGTGAGAGAGTGGGCCAGTTGGTTGGATGCTGCTTTTAAATAAAGTTTACTTTGTAGTTGATTCATTTATTTAGTGAATTTTAAAAACATATTTAAAAGTACAGTTGATTCTTCAGTTGTTGATAGCAAATAAGCATGGACTAATGAGTATTACTGCTTGCTTAGTAGGAAAACAGTTTTCCATTGCAAAAGATCTTCACCATTTTGCCGTATTTTTACTAATTTACTCTAGTAATTTGTTTCTCCGCTGAGTTTATTAAAAAAAAGAAGATCCTGGAAAAAGTGAAAAAAATTTTTTTTCTCTTCCTTTTGCTGCTAGAAGAGACTTGATAATTTCTTATTTACTTAAAAATGTCTTCCAAACATCTGACTTTGCAATAGTGAGAAAATAAATCCAAAGTGTTGGACTTTAGTTCAAGTCCTCCAAACTGCCCATATTAGAACTATTTTATCACACACACAGGCAGTGCAGTGTTTTTATACTCCCTCTTTGAGAGCTGAACAAAATGGGGCATTTTTTATGATCATGTAGGTGTTAAATTTTATGGCGTCATTGGGGCCAGTAAAGCAAAGCAGTTTTTGTCGGAGACCAGGAATCTGCTATACTTGTCTTTTGGTGAGTCTAGCTTGGGCTTGCCCTAGTCTGATCCTCTTAGAAGAATGTCCGTTAGTGTTCTTGAGCTGATCTCCCAGTTTAGTCTCATCAAAACTAATCCTATTTGCCTTCTTCCAAGTATGAACCAAACCAGAGGAAATTGTGACACTTGAAAGATCAGGTTCAGAAGTGTAATTTCTGGTCTCAGATTTTAGAGCTAAGATAGATGTGTCCTGTGGCAAAACGTGCTTTTCAATCATACTCATCTATCTTTATGAGTTGTTACTCGGGTGTCTGGAAAGCTTTCACAGAAATAGTGGATTTTTTTGAGAAGGATCTGAATAGAATTAGAAACAATAGAAAAATCCTTTAGGAGAAAATCAAACAAATATACAAAGCCTTATGCAAATAAGAGCCCCATCTAAATTCAGTGGTCCATCTAGTTAATCTCTGAGATTGACCATAACTTGGAAAAGACAATTGAAGGAATAAGGAATGCAATGACTGAGCTCTTTTCTCACCTTCTCACTGAAGAAAAGCCTCTCTTTTTTTTTGCCTGTATAACTGTTGATGCTTGAATATTTCTTCAAAGTGGATTTTCTTTCTAAAATGTGATATCTTGGTTTTCATGTTAAATTGTAGCTGTAAAAGCCTTACAAATGTTTCTTAAAGGCACTCTATTACTGATAAAAAGAAAATAATTTAAATTTGGGCTTGATATTTTTTTAATATGTCTCACCCTTGCATAGGAGATGGCAAATAAGGATGCAATTCTTTGGCTCCTTTACCTTTTTTTTTTTTTATGGTTGAACTATTTTCCCATTTGTCTCTTTTATAGGCAAAATTTAGATTTCATGGACTTATGCAAACAAGCTTATATGCTATTTTTCAGCTGTAATCTCTGAGAAGAAGCATTTCAGTAAAATGTGAAGCCGAAGTAAAGTGCTGCATTCCTGCTCTCAGGAATAATGGTCTGCAGAATGGTAAGAAACAGTTAATGGTAGATTTTCCAAAGTGGAACTTTAAAATGGGAAATTTATTTTAAAGTAAAGGATTATTTAATGGAGCCAGAGTAACTCAGATCTAAAGGAACATAACTTAGGATCAAAATAAATAGTTTTATATTTTTAAAAATATGCATAATACTCTTTTTTTTTTAATAGTACCTTGAAAAAAATGTAGGAGTCCTGAATTTAAGATTGAAAATGTCAAGTAGCTTTCTTATGTAAATATTTTTCAGGTATGAAAATATTTTTAAATTCAAATGAAGGACATATTTGAAAACATAAAAATACATAAGCATGTTAATAATTTTCTTTTAATGATAAAGTACATTTACATGCACAAAGAAATTAATGAATGATAAAGCCAGGAAATTTGTAGTTCCATTGTGTTAGTGATTCACAGTGGCAATAAGAAGTAATACCATACCTAATTTAATTACACTAAATGTTGTTATCTTAATTTATCTGGCTATTTCAATTTAATCACTGTTTAATGGGAATCATAATTTAATTAAAAATGAGACTAATTAATAGTTTCAGTTGTTGTTTCTATGAAAGATGTTGTTTTTCATGGAAGAAGCACAAAACCTTTTATGAGGTAAAGAAACCACTTACAACATTGCCTTAGGAACATTTCCTTCCAATTAAAGCATTCACAATACTATGAAAATATATTATTATGTTATCATACATGCAGAGGCAGAAAGAGAGAAACAGCAATGGCATTGAATTTACTCTCAGGGAATCTGCCCACTCCATTGTATTTCACATTTCTTAGTGCTCAGTAGGTGACACTGTGCAGGTGCTGAGGAAAGGATTTGTCCACTGCAGACTTTTTTCAAAGCTATGAGAGAGATAAGAAAAGATGTGTCTGATTCCAAAAGAGAGATATCTTGAATCCCAGTATTGTTTACCAGGAAAAAAAAAAAAGTGCTTCACTGGAGTTGAGGAACTAGCTGGTTATTACAGAGTTGAACTAGAATTTTATTTTGTTAGAAATTTCTCAGGATAGGTAGCTGGAGGGCAGGGAGAAGAGAGGGAGACTGAGATGAAAATTCAGCCTCTGTCAGCCTTTCTTAATGGTTTTCAGATATGTAAAATTTTAAACAGTTTTGAAAACTTACTATGAGAGAAAATAAATAAAAAAATTCTGTGTCTGAAGAGCACACTTAAAAAAGAAAAGATACTTTAAAATCCCAAATTCACCTCTGGTAACTCCTTTGTAAAGTAACATCAAAAGCTGATTTGAATTAAAAAAAAAAAAAGGAAAAATTAGTTCAATGTAGAAAGAAGAGTACTGTCAGAAATAAAAGAAGAAAAAACTGAATATAAGGAGACATTTAGAACTAGTCACTTCATATTTCCTAAGCATCCATGAAGTCTGTATCTGAAAACAGTTAAAGATTTTTAAATAAGAATTGAATAATTTCAAGTCTTTTCATTGATGTTTACTTGATTCAGATAGAAAACTATGAGAAAATGGGCCTTTTATCCTTTGCTAATGAAATTTATACTTACCTGTTGAAAACTCCAACAGCTTATTGTGAGATACATTTCTGCCTTTTCTGGTCTAATTTTGTATTTTTTGGGGGCTTCTTGTTTTTACTATTCAGTTATCTTCAAGTTTTATTACAATGACAGAAAATGGAAATTGTATGCATTCTGGAGATAAAATGAAAGTCCCTACTTGCTATTTTGCAGGTAAACTTCTAACTCTTTGAGAGCTGCATTTCCTCACCTTCTGTGACCAGTAACTGTCAGCAAACCTAGAATGTTAGACAAATATTTGTCAACTGCACTCTCAAACATTAGCCAAACTAAATGCTGTAATCAGAAATATATGAACTACTTCCCGACATCCAGACTTTCTAAGGATTTTAAAAACTCTTGGAGTCCTATCCTGCTGATTATGAGGCATGAAGAGGATGTCTTCCATCATTTTCAGTAGGACTGTATTTCCTAACTGTAAATGTTTTGGAGTCTCTTATTTCTGTGGAAGACATGAAGGTACAATTTCACTGTCTGAGGAAGTTGCTCATAGCATAATAGACTCTTCTGACTTATTAAAAAGTTGCCTTTTTTTCTTTATTCTAGCTACTTTTTTGTACTTAATATGCATACAAGCATAAGCAGAGAGTATCAGAGAGTGTAATGACAGTCTTTCCCCTCCATATTATTTATTTTTTTAAAAGCATAACTTTGCATTACTTAGTACATCAGGATGATTTTCTGCCTTATTTAAACTTGTTGATAAAGGGATTATGATTCTCTTGCTCAAGTTTTCCCTTGAACTGAAAATAATTAGAGGGCTCTCTTCTTAAAACAAGAAAAGAAGATAAATTTGTGTATCAACAGAAAGTGTTTCAGTCACGATGAAATAACAAAAATATAATTTCAAAACAAACTCCTTCCTTTTCAGAAAGTGTCAAAACACTTCAGAGACAATTTTCAAAATTCACTCACTCCTTCTGCAGCAGCTATTTTGCTATTGAAACATAAATTGTTAGTAATTTTGGATCTCCTACATCTGCTTTTACAAGTTTATTATCTCTCTGCTTAAAATACCGTATCAAAGCATAGTCCTCATGTATCTGGTAAAAGTTTTTATTTATATAAATTGGATTTTAACTACTTTCACCTCAGACAAATTTCAGGAATCCATGGGTTGTCCCCCTCAAAAAAAGAACTCTCACAAACTAAAAATAAAGTAAACATACAACTTCTCTTTTAGCTCTTTCCTTGCAATGTAGGAGTACTCCAAATCTTCTCAAATATGAAGAGGATGTGATACAAGCCTGTTACTCAAAATAGCATGCTTTCATGGACTGGTGGTCTTTTAAAAATGCAGATTATTTTACCAGAGACTTTTACAGCAAAGGGACATTGAACTTTGACAATATAAATATTTGTATATAGGCATACATAGATACACATGTAATTTGCAGTCCATGTAAAGCACGCTTCTCAGTACAGTAAGGAAAGCCTAACTGAACATCAAAAGCACATCATGCACTTCATCACGTAAAACTATCTAAGGAATCTTCTACTCTAGCACTTTAGTAGTCCAGCACTAGAGGATCTGCTATTGCAGTGAAAAAATGACAATGAAATTAAGCAGTTTCAGTGTTAGTATGGTATAATAATATTCGTGATTTATAACAATGGAACATGAAAGCCTTTAATATGCTACGTTTAACCTGCAAAATCTCCTATTTTCTTAAATAAAGAGGAGAGAAAACATTGGGGGTTAAAAAGAAAAAATGAAAATGATAATATAGACAGTGGGAGACAAAAAATATCAAGGACAAGGAATATAGTAAAATAGATTGACAAGTACCTGTAAAAATGCTGGCTACACAGTACTTTGCAAATTAAGTCATGGTCTATAGACAAAGCATTTGCAAGAGCTGACTTATCAAAAGTATTTAGACCAAGGCTTTAAGGGGCTATTTTGTCACTTTCTGGAACAAAAAAAAAAGCAAAGAAAAATGTGGTTTGCAAGAAATCACAAGGCAGTGGCATCAAAATGCACAAAAGTCAAAAGTTCAGAGGGGAAGAACCTCCTCAGAGAGTGTAGGGATGAGCATTGCAGAAGGAAATGTTAGCATTTAAAGCAAAAAATTAGAGACAAAATGGCTCAGAAAATTTGTCTGACACGCCCCATATGCATCATGTATGAAATCTTGCTATATATGCAAATCTAACAATACACGACAATACCTCCAGAGAGACTGTTGAAAGGCAAACATCCTAGTGTTCCTTTAGAGTTAAACTGCAAAGTTCTAAACAGAGATTTATGATTGAAAATACATGCTTTTGATTGTTAAGAAGATGTGGATTTTGGTGGGTTGATCTTGGCTGGACACCAGGTGCCCACTAAATCACTCTGGCACTCCACTCCTCAGCAGAATGGGAAGGGAAGAAAATAAGACAGAAAAATCTCATGGGTCAAGAGAAAGGCAGTTTGGAAAAGCAAAGGCCTCATGCAGAAGCAAATGAAAACAAAAGATTAATTCTCTACTTCCTATCAGCAGTCCATGTCCAACCACTTCCCCGGAAGCAGGGCTTCAATACATGCAGCAGTTGCTCTGGATGACAAACAGTGCAATAACAAATGTCCCTCACTTCCTTCTCTTAGCTTTCATTGCTGAGCAAACATTGTATGTAATACCCTTTGGCCAGTTGGGGCCAGCTGTCCTGGCTATGTCCCCTCCTAAGATCTTTCCCACCCCTTGCCTACTGGTGGTGTTGGGGAACTTTGGAAAGCCAGAGCTGTTCAGCCAAAGTGCTGTTGTGTTATCAACACCTTTCTAGCTCCCAAAACAAAGCACAGCACTGTGAGGGCTGCTATGGGGAAAATTAACTCCATATCAGCCAGATACTATACATGGTTCATGAGTGTACCAGTAAAATTGATCGCGCCTGGAATGAATCTCAGCGTTTGAGGTCAGGTTACACAGAATGGCCTGTGTCCCCGGTGTTAAACTGTTTTATTACCTGAAGCACAGTAATCGGATGCAAATCCTTATTTTACATTGCTCCAAACTGTGTTTAGGAGCTGTTTGAAAAGATGTTTGTTAGCCTGGTCCAAAAGCTATCTCACAGACTGCTCTTTCATTTCACAAATACAGGAGATCGCAGGATGGTGTACACCTATGAGGAATAATTATGTTAATTTAAACACATTCATAAATTTCCAGAAAGTGAAAATGCATCACAAAGACAGATCACTAAAATGTGCTACATCAACAGTCTCTACCCCTTACACAGGGACAGTTAAGCTCCATGTTCAGAGGACTCTAGCCCAAGAACCAGCTTTGCATTTGCTTTCTACATCACATTTTTTCTATATTTGTCAGAAAGTGACTTCTCTGCAATGTAGTAGGAAACAGATATTTATTTTACTTTTTTAGACAGCCAGACAAGGCCATTGCAGAGCCTCATGACTTTTCTGAGTCACTTTACTGAAACACTGCTGATGAGCTTCTCACAGTGGCTCTCAAGATCTTGAGCAGACACCTTTTTCACCTTCAGCTTCTTCAATTATCACTGGACAGGCAGCCTCAGCTGATCTGTTTTTAGTCCCTCACTAGGTAGATGGATTGTGGAAAATATGCAGTAGGATTTTAATTTACACAGATATTCTTTCAAAATATTTCGGATGGCATTAAACACTGACAAAAACAGGGTCAAGGTGAAAACCACTTTTTCTTTACTTGTAATTGCTTGGAAAGGGGGGGTGTTTAGCTCTTAGATCTTTAGCTCTTCTACGGATCCCTCAAGAATTCAGCCATTACAACATTAGTTACAAATAAAGCTTAGCTTTGTCCATAACCTCTCAACCCATCCTGAAATTCTCCCAGTACTACTGCATGATGTACCAAAATTCCTTTTACAGTTTCTAGGCTCCATCATCAGTTTCCTTTTCTTTATCCTTGTCAGGTCAATGTTCTTTAGATTGAATTTTCTTTAGATTGAAACTCCAAACTTCTGCAGAGTCATCAGTTCTTTATTATTCTCCCTTGCAGTAGTATTGAACATAAGCCTTGAATCCATGTCTTATTAGAAACTATAAAGATTCAAAAAATCACCCAACAGTGTAGCTATACTGTTATGCCAGAGGGTGTATAGCTCTCAGAAAGCTTGTCTTTAATCGCTGAGCTATCATAAACCTTATTTATGTTGTCTTTCCCCTCATGCTCAGTAAGGGTGGAGTTAAATTCTAATGATGGCTCAAACAACAGTTACCATGACCAGAGGCTGTTATAGCAAAAGCAGAGGGATGAGAAGTGACTCAGTTGTATCTATTTATCAACATTTGTGCATGGGAAAAAAAGGACTAGGAAACTGTAAAATCAACAGAAATTGAGAGATCTCAAACATTTGCAATGGGGTAAGTCAAAAGAAATAAAAACTTTCTGTGCAGGGTGCTGGCAGTCTTAGATTTCTAGAGCAGCTCTCTCATGGAATTTGGTGGTACTGCTCTGAGAAAGAGAAACTTAAGAAGTAGACTAGGTTTTATTAGAAAAGTATCCCTGTCTGTTCAATTTTTCCACTGCAGAGAAAATGCCAACTTGCAAAGCTCTGAACATTACTTGCCTATTTTGTGAAAAGGAGCAGCAATGCCATATAAAAGAAACTCACTCAGCACATTTAAACAGTATCTTATTCAAGTAATGTAAGTGCCTACTCTACCTTAAAATATTACATTGTGTTTTAGTTGAGCCATTATCATTGATAAGCAGATTTTTAATCAAGGAAATAAGGCATAGTTAATTATGTGCATGGGTTGTGCTTTAAATTAGATTTTATTAGCAGTGCTCATCACCTTCCGGCCCACAAACCAGGTGTGGCATCACAGTTCTTTCTTTAACTACTGCTTGCAGAGATTACAGCCAGAACCAGACTTAATCCAATTAGCAAACAGTGTCCTCATGTGAAAAGTGAGAAACTGCTGACAGTTGCAGTGACTGCCATTAGTGCTCTTCAGTTAAGAGATTCTCTAATTACAGAGCTTGACATCCTCCAAGGTACAATGATAGCCTGAAGACACACTGCAAAAAAAAGAGAAGAAGTAGATTATAGGTGTAAACAGGGTTTGCTAAAAAAATAAACCCCCAGTCTCTATGACAGCAAGGAAAATTCGCAAAGTTTGAAACTGTAATTGACAATGTGAAATGATAAAACGTCTGATTTAAAGGTGGAAAATTAATAGCATTATTTGATAGAGATAAATTTCTATGAAATATCTAAATTGCAACATATCCACTTTCCTGAAACTACAAGTGTATTTCTTTGCTGGCCAGAAATATTTGTTCTCAGCATGGCACATGAAGTACTGGTTTTTTTGGATGCTGGATTACAGATCTACAGTATAAGATTTAGAAAGGGTTTTTGGTTTTGTAGGCCTCACAGCTTTTTTAAGCTCATGAAATCCTATGAAATAATATTGACTACTTTTATCTTTATGAGAAATCCTCAATGCTTACGCTGCTCCTGCATGTGGCCTTTATACACATTCATCCATACTGGTTGTGTGGCCCAGCCTACCACCTGTATTTCATGCTCAGTTAGTATTCTTTGCAACTTAAATTTTGTCCAATATATCTCATTTTTTTTCCAGATGGATTATATATTATATTTCATTTTTAGATGTGACTTTTTCTGTGATTAAGAAGTCCAAATTTAAGAAGTATTTCCCTGTTTTGATATATTTTACTGTTTCTTCACTAACACAACTTTACAAGAGTCCTTCTGTACACTATTTGTCCAAAAAATAAATAGTGGGTAATACACAGGACAACATGAAGAGTAGAGAAGTTCCAAGAAGAACATATTTTTCAAGAAATATAATGCCCTGTTGCTGGTGAAAAACAGAAGAACAGCCCCTCAGCTAATAACAAGATAACATGACAACTGCTGAAGTTTGTTGAGTGTATTTTTTTCCTAAATAAAATAAAATAAAATAAAATAAAATAAAATAAACCCTGAGACACATGAGATCAATGTCTCTCTCTCCCCTTATGAAATTTTATCTGACGCAGCTGTACTGTGATCACTATTGCAGTGAGAGAGATGAAATAATATTTGAGACATATAAAACATACTGCAGAGCATGAAGAGCAACAACACAAATGCTTATACTATCATAAAATGAAATACAAATACCTCTGGCTAGATAGGAAACAAATGTTAATGAGTCTGAAGCATATATACATATGCCCTTCTTGGAACTCATTAGCATGGTTTAGATGTTTCATGGGCGTATTCTCAAGTGATCCAGAGAATCACACAGAATTATTACCTAATCAAAATGCAAAATTCATTGATGTGTGATGTAATTAAGGAATGAAGTTTGAATGTGTTCATTAGAATGGAATCGAAAATAGATGAGACCTAGGGTCAAGGTCCTTTGACAGCTAACTTTACCCTAAAGTCCAATATGATACAGATGCAATTATTAGTTTAGCAATTTAATGAAAACTCATGAAGTCTGAAAAGGTTAATCAGTTCTCCTTATTGGACTAAATCCGCATGAAAGAATGTCAGGTTTGAGCAATGTTTTGAGATACAAGCACTAGTCTGGCCAGGGTTTCTTCCAAAAATCCATGAAAATATTAAGGCACAGTTCAGTTAGGATACCAGTTTGAATAAAACCGCAAAAATCATCATGTGCTTATAATACAATTTCCTTCCTAAGGAATGCTACAATTGTTAGTAGAAAGATCTCATGTTTTCTGTCATAATTTACACAGGTTTGACAGAATCTCAACTGGGGTTGCTTGAAGTTACCTAACAGTAGTGAAATTTCAGGCTTCACCTTTCTGAGTAATTTTCTGACATGTAGGCAGGTTTTATACTGTTGCAGGTAATTGCTGGTAATTAGGTACTGTAATACAAATCCTCATTGGTTAGAAGCCCTGTGTCTTGGGAAAATATGCACTTTTGGTGTAAGGTGTAAGGATTTGTTCCATTTAACTACCTTCTAGTTAAGAAAAATCAGACTTTGATTAATGAAGTGTCATCTATGCAAGCCGTGTTGGAGATCACTGTCATTGTCGACGTTAAGAGCAATTACCATTGGACTAATTGTCATTGGAAGTATAAAATTGCAAGCTGACCTATTTAGATAGCCTTACTTCTTACGTAGAAATAACTCTTTCCACAAAAATAACCTAGCATACTGCTGTATAGATGGATGAAGACAATTCTGCATTTCTCTGTCCAATATGCTTCAGAGGCTCTGAATTTGCAAAGACTATGAAAATTGGAAGAATGATTAACTCAGTTAATCAAACATGCTTATAGGTAAGGCAGTAGTTACAAATCTATGAGAAAAAAGGTAATATGAGACCTGGTGAATCTTCATCTCCTCTACACACACCTCCATTTGCACTGTGTTTGATCCCACATGACCCTACATGACTACTTGAGTATATTAACTCAAAATCAGAGTCATTTTATGTGGCTTCCAGACTGAAAAGTAGACACATTCAGCAGAAAAAAACAAGCATAAATAAACTCCACCACATAGATGTACCATAGACTCTTCAAATTACTAGGAAAAAAACCTGCTGATGCTACTTTCACTTTATAAACTTAACATATTTTCATAAACATATATTGGCAGCATCTGTCTGTGGGCAGCTCAGATTTACTTGTAAAACAGCATGATCATTGAAGGTCATTTCTGAAGCGTTGAAGGGGGAGGCAAGTTGAAAGATTACGGTGTGCATAAATGTTCTTTTTGTCTAAGCACAGCTAAGTTGAGACTGCTAAGTTCAAACTGCATAATCAATCTTTCAAGGCAGGCAAAGGAACAGGGGAAGGAAGAGGAAGAGGAACTCCTTATAAGCAATTTTCTCTAGTTTGCTTCATTCCTAGCCTGTGGGCACCACAGGCCAAATTTGAGTACATTAGCATTTACGTGGAAATGTCCTCTAGGAAAGCAATCTTTCAGAAGCCACAACAGAGATGTAGAGATCCCCATTTCTTTTCTTAACTACCCCGTGGCCTCTGCAAACAGGGTTTCAGGATTTTATGAATGCTGCTTTCAATATTGTTCTAAGCAAACTGCATTGAAATGATTAAGAAAGAGTTGCACCTCAGGGCTATGTACAGCTGGCGACACTCACAGCAGCTTGCAGGGAGCCTAAGGTTATAGGAGGAACTGGGTTGGTACATAATCTCAGGATATGAAGGCTGGGACACTATTTGTGCCATTCCAACCCAGTAAATGAGGACTAGTCTACTGTCCATTCTGTTACCCTCTAAGACTCCTTGCTCCAGGGTGAAGACTGAAAAGAAAGTAAGTTGTATACACTACATATTTCCTCTTTCATGTGCTTCCTCTTACATGTGCCTACTTCAAATCACTATCCATGAGAGTAATGGGAACTGAGGTTTATATTCTCTTTTATGGCCACATAGACTCAGCATTTCTTGAGCATGTAGACATTTAAAACTTCAGAAGGGAAATTAATTAGAATTGGTGTCTACAATAACTCTGTTAGGTATATATAGAGCTCTTAGGTAGAACTCCTAAAGTCCAAGCTATGAAGTAGCATTCCTTTTAGTAGATATAGAATAACAGAATCATATAATAATATGTTACATGTTTTTGCTGTTGCTGTGTGTTTACATCTAAATTTAAAAAAAGATTATAAATTTTTAAAAAGGGGTAATATGAAGTTCTTAATTATCAATGACCAGGGCCAGGAGTTGGACTTGATGATCCTTGTGGGTCCTGTCTATCTCAAGATATTCTACGATTATCAACTGTTCCTCTCCTTTTCACTAGGAAAAAGTGCTGTTCCCCATCTTGCTTAGCAACTAAATTATTTAGGATCCTTTTTGTTTTCCTAATATATATATTTATCAGAATTATGTTTTCCATTGTCAGTTGAGACCAAAAGACTGTATTGCAGCCCAGATATTTCACTGTAATCACAAAGAGCAGCAAATTAATATGATTCTACATTCTAGGCACTTACTGAGAAAAAGATATTGTGCATCAAAATAAGCAGAAAAATACTACTCTGTGAATAGAATTATTTATGAAAACATTTCCCCTTTTTTTTTTGTTGAAAAACAATTATTAATGCCATTTGTTTTCAATTCTAATCCATTAATTTATCATGCAATTATTTTATTGAGAAAAGTTACGGTTATAGAATTAAACAGCAAGGCTAGAAGTTCTGGGTATTATTATTTCTTATTGTGACTCCTCAGTGATTTCTCTTAGAGCAACCATATCATTATGCACAAAATGCTTAAACTTGTGCAGAGCTTAGCTGCAAATATTATTTCTATTTTAAATGGAAGGATTAAGGCTCAGAGTGAGTGAATCCAGACTTTTCTGAAAGTTTATCTGGTAAGTGTGGGCATTTGCATACAGCAATTAGCCTCTGATAAGCACTCTGTGATCAAAAAGAATACTCACAACTCATTTCAATTTGAAGTATAGGGGGGTTTTAACCCTACTATGATTCAGGCTGCTGTGTGGTATGAGCCAGTAATGACCATATAGCTCCTGCTGGATGGGTTTTAAATTTTACAGAAAACAGGTGCTAGAAAATAACAGTTCTTTTACCTAAACCTTTGTTAATCCTATTTTATTTAAAACCTACATCATCCAGCCACTGAGAAAACAAAACAGCCAGAAGTGATCAGCTATTAAACTCTGGGAGGACCAGACCCTCAGATTTTTACCTTCGGCATTCTTTCATACATTTTTCAAGTGTAGTCACTAAAAGAACAAGAGAAGTAGTTCTGCTCTTTAGGAGATACTTTTTGTGTGAGGAATCTTAATCACCTTGACCTACTTGTTATATTAGCATGGAAAATAAACCAAAAATAAATGTCACTTCCTCTCATATCAGAAATTTTAGTAGCAGGCATTTATTAACAAAAAACCCCCACCACCAAAACCATCCAAAACATAAATCCCCCCAACTCTGGGCTATTTACAGACAAGTTAAACCCTCAGCAAAACTGAAAACTGGTGTGAGCTTAAATGTTGCTTTTCTAATAAAATGTTATACTCTCTATTCTAGCCGACTGCATCACATGGGAGCTAGGATTCTGTTGTACAAAATTTCAGGAGAGATAACAAAGGTAGATTTATGAGCATATTTGTGGAAATTTTCATGCATTCAACATCAATAGTATTTTATATATATTTGAGATTTAGAACTCTACTTAGAACCATTTTAAAGAACTGAAGCACTAATAACTGTAAAGTAAAATTGCTTGTCAGATTAGATTTCAGTTAGATCAGGTTTGATTAATATGCATTAAATTTGCTGAGTTTGATGTTTGCCTGTCATACCAGGGCTCTCAGGGAAATTCGCAGGCATAGAGTTAGCATTATTTTTAAGTAAAAGAGTTATGGAGCAAAAGAAGTTTCTGTTGTTTTCATAACCCTTATCTGGCAAAACAATGTAATCAAAGCATGTCGTAAGTACGTAGAATAATAGAATCACACATCTTTGTTATAGAAAGCCACACCTGACTTGTATGTCCAATTGCAAATACCCTGCAGTACAAATATGGCAGATTATTCATGATGTAAAATAAGAGCACTTTATTTTTGTCCCTTACTCTTTTGCAGGTTCATCAGAAAGTCACTCAGGCCCTATATTGGCAAAGACCATGGTATCAGAACAGCTAAACCCTTCAAATATTTTTATGCAGTTAACTGAAGAGAAACATTTTCTTCGATGTCAAAGGCAATCTCCCCCTTACTCTTTTACTCAACCAAATTTTCAGTGCGCTAAACTTCTCATATTTACTATTATGTGCTCCCTCAAAATTTGGTGAAAACTTTCATACTGGTATTATATCCACAATTGAAGATTAAAACATTAAGACAAACTCTCTACAATGAAAGGCTGGGCTACATAGCTGAGTTATAGAAGAAGGTGACTGCTTCTCCTCTCACCATGTCTCCTTCCTGCTTTTAGACAAGTGTTGCAAGCTGAAATATTTTAGCCCCTCTAATGAGATTGTTTTTGACATTATTACTTCAGTTTTCTCTGTGTGATCTTTTAAATGAAGTATTTATATGGATTTTATATATCACTTCATCAGCATACATTAGCCAGTAGAAGAAATGTACACTTTTTGCCAAAATTATTTTTGAAAACCTCATTCGACTGAATAAAGAAGGATTTAATGATTATGACTGCAAAAGCACTTTGGTTGGTTTCACTCATTATTTTAACAATTAAAATATTGTGTGTATGTACTTCCAACCTTTCTAGATACCTTCTAAAAAGACATTCAATTATGAATGTACCATCAAGTCAAATTATATTCAGCAATAGTAATTTTTCTATTAACAAGTTTCAAGTCAATAGTAAAGATTAGTCTACACTGAGATTTCATTGACATTTTTTCAATATTACTTTAGAGGTGGAAGTGGAGGTCATTCTTTAAGAAAGCTCAGTGCTACTACTGAAACTAGCACAAAAATAAGATAAACTTCTTGAAGACTGCTTAACGGCAACTGAAATCAGTGCTTCTATTTCAGACATTTAGTGGAAATAGAATAATTTCCAAAACCTAAAATTAATTTCCAGTCGCACATTGTTCTCCAATAATATAGTAACAATTACCTAAGTGCTTCGTCCACCTTTTTTCCCTGTCTTTACACAAGTTTACAACTCTGTATTTCTCAGCCAAGTTTTCACAACTGCTGTGAAACTGGTTTAAAGCAGCAGAATTAAGAAAAAACCTGTTGGCACAATGCCTTTCCTGCAAAGTAACAACTAATATTCCTTATCTCCTTTTCCCTCCCCTTAATGCTTTCCACTTCCCTTGCTATTTTTTTTTAAAGATCTCTCTTCAGCAAACCATCTTTCCCAATATAAAACAAGAATTTATTGCAAGTTTTTGTGACTTTTTTTAATCCACGTCTGTTTTAAAAATTTGCGAGGTTTAGCATATTTTTTATATTTTCCCAAGGACGTACAATCTATCCTACAAAAACAGGATAGTGAATCCCTGAAATTTGATGACTGCTTAATTTTTAAGAAATGTGACCAACTTCCACTAAGTGCATTCAGCTTTCAGTTTCAAGTCAAAAGCATCCAAATCAATATTGCAAAGAACTTCCATTTAATCCTATAATCAATGCTTGCCAATGCTGAATGAACATCAATTATTAATAATGGATGTGGTTTGGGTTGCTGTACTTATGTCTGCTTTTAGAGTATTATAAAGGGTTGTTCCTGTCAAGTGTATCCATTACACAGGCATCGCAGCTCTGCACATAAGAAAAAGGAAGAGTAAAAATTACTGACTAGCCACACGTGTGTCTGGCTGGGATCTAATTTTTGTCCTAATGCCCAATGTCTCTTCTGTTAAATCCAAACATTATATTCACTGAATGCATGTACCAAGGGAGAGAGGGAGTAAGACTTGATGCAACACACGAAGAAATCACAAAAAGGAATACCAGGATCCTGAAAAAGGTATAAAGCAGTATGGCTTCATTTGCCTCAGTGAGTACAGCTACATGGAAGGGGAGTACCTGCTTCTTGATTTTGAGGCTCCACATTGCTTTGTAGCGCCATGATGCCAGGGACTTTAGCTCTGATCACTTAATAGAGCAGCACGGAAAACTTGTTACCTGTCAGCCAGGAAGGGATGAAGGTTACTACGTAATGTTCCAAAAGGAAGCTTTGGCATCTATTTGACTTCTTTTGTCCAGCTCTCACTACGCCTACAAAACTCAACAGATCTTCACAGTAAAATAGTAATAGGGATGGAATTAATCTCATTTAGCTGCCATTAATGTGTTAGGCATGCGATCTCAGTATGTAATTTAAGCTCTTTCTGCAAAAAAAAAGGAAGAGAAACACCTAAAGGTGTCACAACCCACTTTTGCTAGTCACCCACATTATCAGTGTATAAATTACCCCCACAAAGTTTTACTTTGTCCCTTAATTGAGAAGTCATAAAGAAGGAACCGTAAGAGCAAGCAAACTTCAAGATTGCTAAATCTATGAGAATGTTGTTTGTTGTAAGAAGAATTGACAATTTGATATATAAAAGGAAACTAAGTCATTTACTCTATTAATGTTGAAATTTCTTTCAGAATATTTTAAAGATGAAAATCAGCCTTAGAGTTCTAGTTTTAAAATGCAGTCTGACCCAGACCAGCATTCAGTTTTTCCTCCCTGACAGTCTGCCCCAGCATCCTGCCTATAATCTCCATTCTCCTTTTACCTCCAACTTAAGTCTCAAATTCTACTTTCCAACACTGTTGCAATGTGCTTATGCTCTGGTCTTTCTCTTGACTCTGTTTAAATTGATCATCCCTTTATCTTACATTGGTTGTGCACTGACAAATGAATCAATGCAGGGTAGAAAAATTACTTGCTTTCAGTTCAGTGACCTGGTTGTACATCCAAACCAAGCGAACTGCAGAAATGCAATTGCAGAAAAGTAACAGAAAGTTCATAGAACAGCTGGGCTTGGAAGTCCCCTTTAAAGGCTCTGCCCAGTCTCTTTGTTCTTTGAAGATGCATGTTTTCAGAATGACAAAGTGTGTCAGAAAGACAGAAGATATATTCCGAATAAAAATATTCTCTTGCAAATCTTTGAAAAGTAATTTTAAAATATTGAAAACTTATTGAATAAAAGTTTACCAAAAAAGTTAATTTAGGCAGAATAGTGTTTCAAAAAATTTGATTTTTTTTGAGTGGTAATATTGAAAGATCAGCCTAAGCTAGACTTCCCCAAATGCAAATAATGCCAAAGCTAACTGAATAACTTATTTTGATGAACAATATGGTAAGATCTCAAAGCTGGTTATTGAGAAGAGATGTTGAATGTCTTTAATGAAACTTGGCAAAATCTGTAATGAAAAATGAAGATGTCAAAGAATAACATTCAACAAAAGTCATCTTGCTCCCTATGAATGAAATTACATTGGATATAATGCAAGATATCAGTCAGTCAGAAGCCATAGAATCTGAATAAATGTTCTGGAATATCTCAACCTTCAAGACAAGCAAAGTTATCATTATATGACTTCATCAGTAGGTATGAGGTAAATTCTGCCTTCAGTGGTTTCAGACAGGTATAATTTCTTCCATAGAGCATGGGTGTGCTCTACAGAGAGCAGTGGGTTTGTATCCAGCCACATGCTGCCCACAGAGGCCCACAGGTGTCACAAAAGAGGGCAGTTGTTTGTAAGATTTTTACTTATTTCTGTTTGAGAAGCCATGCTTTATATAAATGGTGATCATTAATCTGGGGAGAGAGCTGACACAACTGATGACAGAAGTGTTTGTAAATGTATCATATACAACTTCAATGGGGTAGGAGAAGACCCTCACCCAAATGATCTGGTGCCTTGGTCTCCACTCCTCTTTCAAGCTGGACATCACTCTGCAAGCCTGGCAGCTGTGCAGAGCCCCGGCTGTTCCTCAGGGTCACCAAAGCCCAAACTCAGCTGTAGTACACAGTGGAAGCAAGTGTACTTCCAGTGGTAATGCCAGAAAATTTTCCAGGATCACATTATTCGAAGTAGCAGCTTAATTATATGGTATGAGCTTTTATGTAGGCACTTTGATTACGTATTGATTGAAATAACTGCTGGAGAACAGAATACTTCTTTCCAAATTAGCTTCTTCTGCTTGATTTAATATATTAGTTTTTATTCTTGATGGGCCTCTATAAACTGTGTCTCAATATATTCTTCTCAACAGGGATACTGGTGCTATTCTAACTTCAAATGTGATCTGGATGCTGTGTTGCTTTCAGTATATGAAAAGCATATATGCTTTTTTTCACAGTAAATTTTGACATATGGTATTTCACTTCATTCTTGGAATATCATTCTGTCTGGAGTGACTTCTCATTTCTTCCATTTAACAATATCTGAGCACTTCTGTGTTCAGATTGTCCCATGATCATAAACCAAATAATTATTTATTTTTGTCTTAAGATTTTAAGCAGAAATATCAGATTTTATTGCAGTCCTTGAGATATTAGTAGATTAATGCAGAAGAGTGATAACAAGTAGGTAGTAAAAAATTCGATGTTCAGATTAACATGAGGAAGTTTTAATTAACATAATGCATTCAAGGTTTGCTAGAAGACATGAGCACAAAAAATACAAACTTCAGATTAAATTAGGTCACACTGGAATAACAACTCCTCTTTTAGAAGGTGTTCTGTTCATTCGTGTCTGAATTCGTTCTTAACAGAAAGAGCTTTAGTGATTATGAAAAAAATAGCTTTTTATCTCTAGCTTCCGTAGTTATGAAAAGAATTTGAAAATATGAAATAATCCCAAAGCACTGCTGAGGACAAGAACAAAAATACCAGCAACAAAACCAAGAGGGGAGAAGAGAATGCAAATAATTTCTTACTCTCTGAGCAAAAGCTCGAGTGTCAATTCCTCCTCTCCTGCCTTTGTGACAACAGTGGCATGACTGCAAAGAGCAGTGAGTAGCACTGCAGAGCTGTGCATTCTGGTCAAGCTGTGCCTGGGAAGCCAATGTTACAGTCCTGAAGCACAACAGATACAAGCCCTTTGGCCATGAAGTTTGTGCACTTGCAGCACAGACCCGATGGGCCTGCAGCTCAGCGAGGCTGTGTGTCCCTTACTGTCTGCTGCACTCGGGCTCCTGTGAAGGAGTTTTTATACTTTTTGTCTGGCCTGCTAGATGCTGATAGGAGACTCTGTCTTTCTCCCAAGCCATGCATCCAGTTTGGTTTGCTGTTTTTTTTTCCCACATTTTAAATGAATAGGGTAAAGATAAACTATCCTACAAGATTCAACATTAAATATTACTTAAAGAGGCAAAAATATAAGTGCAGGCACTATATACACAAACAAACCACAGAAGGAGTAAAAAATTAATAGTATTATTACCAGTCTTGTTGAGAAAATCCCAAAATTTAAAGGGAGGATTTTAAAGAAATTAAAATTTAAAAAAAAAAGGAATGAAGCTTTAAATAGTAATAACCACAAGAAATAAAGGACAGGAAAATCAAGCTAGTGATCATGATGATGTTGTAATTACATTGCCTGTCATGCTTAAAAAAGACATAATTACATACCAATAGGAGAACTCCTTAAAAGGCAAACCTGTATGTGTTGGAGTAGAATAAGAAAAAAATATATCTATTTTTCACAAAAAACTTCATTTTTCAAACTTACTAAAGTCACGTATAACTTTAAGAGTAAAAATTTATCTGGACCCTTCAACTATTTCATAATTTAACCCTGCATATTGCTTGATAGGAGTTGAGCCTCATTTTTTCATATAAAAGCATAATTTTAATGTCCGCTGTTCAGCTCAAGCAACATCTTTCTTCTCTTGGAAAGACCACAAATTTTGAGATGCAAATCATATATTTTAGGTAGATTAGGTTTCTGGTCAGAAATCTATGGAAGAGTTTCTGTTAGATCGCTTCACTTGAGATGTTATAACTGATGGTTTATTCCTACTTTACCTGCTATTGAGATGAAAATGACAGAGTTAAGGTGGAAACGTAATCAGCCACTGCAATGTAGATTGATCAAAAGAATTCGTATTTTTTATTTCTGAATTAGAACAATCTCTGTCACACTTCAGATCAATGTAAAATAGCAAAGGCAGAAGAGGAAAGAGAGGTCCTACAGAGCTTAAATGAGGTGCAATTATATTTTTATAACATTATTTTTTTAACTCACTGTAATTATCCTGAAAATATAGCTGGTGGCTCTCTGCTCATCGCTGAACTGGGCTCTGTAGCCTGTCAAGTATCACAAGTCTCACCAAGTGACCCTGAGGTGAGCTCAGTTGGTCAGAGCACGGTGCTAGTAACACCAACGTCATGGGTTCGATCCCCACAGGGGCCATTCACTGAAGAGTTGGACTGGAAGATCCTTCTAGGTCCTTTCCAACTCATATTATTCTCTGAAGTATCAGACTAATCTAAATGGAAATTTATTGAAACAGGATATTTGATTCTTAGGTAGTAAGGTCGTTTCAAAGTGTCAGATTTGTATCCACACACACAAAAAAAGTCAGATCTTGTCAAAATAACCTGTTGGAAATCCAGAAAAGAAGATAAAGAAATTCATTGTGCTTTGATAAATATATTATTCTGAGACTGTTGATCCATTTTAACTCCTTTTGGACAGATTTTTGCCAAATTTCTCCATAATCCTGAACTGCCCCATGATTGCTCATGTAAAACAACATGTTTTGTAGGGTCAGGAAAACACCATTCCTGATTCACTTTGAGCTTGATTCAGTGAAAGACCAAGGGTAAGCTCCAGACACACAGTGTGGGACTTTGTTTGAGTTTAGGTGTCTTCCTCAAACACTGCTGGGCTATCTAGGTACCTTATCACATTGAGTATCTTCCTTGCCAATTTTTTTTTAAGTTTCTAATATTAAGGGCATACATTTTTAGACAGTTTTCATATGGAAACATAAGCACTAATATGTGTGCCTACTTCAGGCCTACTGCAGTGTTTAGGTATGTATGTGCCTGTTTCATAGACATACAACCTCAGAGTAACATGGTCTGATAGAACACTCGAAGAGCATTTTTGGCATTCATTTCATTCAAAGAGATCAATAGAAAAGAAGTTGGAGTTCACTCGCTATTGTGGTTCTACAGGAAGGCACTTAAACCCAATAGCATTTTCACCCTGATAGAAAATAAGTTTTTTTTCTCTTATTGACGTGCAGCTCTAACAGACTCATAGTTCTGAGATCAAAAGAATAATAAACATTAGAAGTCTCAGCTAATCAATTCAGGTGGTACTGATCTGTTTTCTACAGTATTTATAGACATTAAATTAGAATTTCAAAAAGACAAAGACACACAAAAGAACAAAACCGAACAAAACCAATCAGAACCAGCACCAAGATGAATATCAATTGATATGAGTATCTCACCCATTTGAGTTCTCTCAAATAATTGGGAAACACTGGCAAATATGATCAGTCAATAACTAGAAAATTGCTGATGACCTTTACTGGGTTTTTTTTAACATTGCTTTACTATGTGTCTTTTCTTGATAGGATTCACATGAAGATGTTATCTTTAATACAAGATATATCCAGTCTTCAAGTTTTTTTCAGAGTCTTCCTTCCCAATTCTTTCATGGAATAATTTTTTAAAAATTTTCTTTAATTCATGCAACATAATTAGTGTTCAATCTATAATGAAATTTTCCCTAGAAAGTCTTTTGTGGCCTAAGGCAATATTCAAGTTTTTATGAATCTTTCATTATTTTGGTTTTTTAAATGTTTTTATTGGTCTTAAAGAGTTTTTTCTGTCTGTATACCTTTTGTGTTTTTATTATTTTTTTGCTACACTGTGTTATTTTTACATGGGTGTTTAGGTTCCTCGGCTTTCATCTATTTTTTGGATATTTTCGTCTCGCTTTTGATATCATTCCCTTAACCTCTCTGTTTTCCCAGATGTAACCTCAATGTTTTCGAAGAATTTTGACTCAGGCTTCCTGCTCCAGGGACATAAATAATTTTTTTCTGAGGACATACTGAGGCATCAATCTGTATTCATTACTGTGCCTCACTGATGTCACGGATTTGGAGTAGAACTGACTGATTTTTATTATTGAATTTCTTAACATAGTTTTAAGTTCTAAATCCTACACTCTCAAATATATTCTTTCTGATATATACAATTTTCTTTGATCTTTTCAAATGCCCCTTGCAGTAATAATAAACCTTTTTCTTCAAGGTTGTCAATGAAAAGAGTTGGTTTAGGGAGCTGGTTCTCTGAGCTCTGCTTTTTGCTTTGTAACATTTGAAACTAGGTTCTTTATTAATACAGCCGTAATCCAAGATATGCTGTTTTTCCCCTCAAGTGCTTTGATATTAATTATCTTAATTACTTTATGAGTAAAAGCTAATAGACCTTCAATGGGAAGTGTATGTCTTGCTAAGCCAGTTGTACCTATGCTTTATGAAGTCATAAATTGAGCAAAAAAGGAGCAGTATTACTGTCCTACTCTTCTTCAATATCGTTCAGAGACAGTAGCAGAGAATAGATTGTTTTCCTCTATCTGTCAGAATTGGTTTTTGTGGTGGTTTCTGTCCTGCTGCCTAGGAAGACATCCTATCTTCCTTTTGACCAGTGACATATACAGCACATTTCTTGTCCAACAGTCACAATGACATGCTTAGAATTCGATTTTACAGTCACCCTGTGTTCAGGTATGATCACTGTTTTTTCCTTGCTAGTGGGATTCTGGAGAGAGCTATAGTTCTTTGCTCACCTTTCATCCTTAGCATTAATGTTGACAACAATTACTGCTAATAGTACACTATGACCAATCTTGGTGGTTGACAATATCTTACTCAAACTTGAATTTGACAAGCAGAATCTACAGTAGATAAATAAAAAACCAAGACAACAAAACTACTGAAACAAACAAACCACACCCGAACAACAACCAAAAAACCCACCAACCCCCACCATGTTATTCTTCACAATATAAGTACTACTCCATGCAAGAATTCATGTCCTGGCATCATTGTGCCAAAGGATTTGAACAAAAAAACATAGTTAATTCCTTTTAGAGATGAATTCCCTCCTCTTTCTGGCTTTAGTTATACAGGATTTAGAGAGCATAATTCTATGCATGGTTTTTTTTAAGGAAAGAAAACAGACCCAACAAAATATGAATGATCCAATAATTTATTTAAACTAAGAAGAGGAAAGCATAATCAGTGCTTCAGGAGTATGAGTTCTTTCACTGCATTGGTTGTCCAGTTTGATGATGTACCAGACTTAGGCCCCATTTGTCTGTATTGTGAAGTGAAACATTTTCGTTGCGTTTAAGGAACAAGTCTACCATAGATTTCCCTTGTGGAGAAGATCAGTTTTCAATGAAAGCTGAGTAATCTGTATTTACTGGCTGTGATATTCACCGACTTAAACTTCTTTGGAATATAGAATAAACCATAATCAAGATAAAGCACCAGTTAATTTATCCAGGAGATAGCGGTCTCTAAAGCAGTTTCTTCACAATCTTTGCCTGCTACATTGACCTTTGTAGAGGATACAATTAATCCTCTAACATAACCAAGAGGAACAGCTAATATCCTAACAACACACTCTTGTGTTTAAAACTCTCTGCTTTCCCTGACATATATAAATGTGCATCTAAACTAACAATGGCTTCATAAGGTTTTAGTCACTTTGGGGAGAGGGAAGTCTTTCTAGTTGCAAAGTAAATTGCAGAACATGTCAGCTCACAACAGGCATGTTGAAATTTTCTCTCAGATTTAAAGATAGCATCGGTTAAAAAAGTACTCTCTTTTATGTACAAAGAATCTCTTAGAATCTGTATTGCACTAATCAATGCTGTCAGAAAACATTTGGTGACTGAATACTTGAGCTTCTGAGTGTTTAATTTTACTTGGCCTCATATTCAGAGGATGGAGGCTCCCTCTTTTCTAAAACTCAAGCCTTCATTAGAGTCTCTGGGAATTGAAAGTATTAGGAGTGAGAAGTATCTTCCAAGTTTAGCTGCTTAGAAGCTAAGTATCTAGTTCGAAGCAGTCATCCAGCTCCCTCTGTAGCTGGCAGGAAGAGATAAGTGTAAGCTAAAGCAGTGATATGAAAGCTGGAAAAATACAAAATCTAATTAATGGAGTTGTGCAAGTGACATAACGAGGAAGCTGGGAGTGTGATTGACAATCTGACAGAAAATAGACTAAAAAGCGGGATGTCTTTAGCTCATCAAAAGTCTGCAAAAGTGTTCTCAAACACCTCTACTGAAACACCACCTACTATTGCAAGTAGGAAGATGCACAGAACTAGTAATGTGTGCATATGATCTTTAAAGATACAGAGCATGAAATAAACATTTTTTTGCTACTACTTGCTACTGTTGCTAATGTTTGCATGTGTATGGATAAAGCAATATTAAAAAACTAAATGTCCAGATTGATAATCAATTGTGCAACTTATGCTACAATAGAAATGAATCATTACAGAAAAATTCTGGAAGATGAAGGACCTGGTGTGTCCAGAGAGACCATTTGCCCCAGGGAGCTGAGACTGGTCCATATGACAAAAGTGCTGGGGGTCAGCAGAAGAGAGACAAAGGAGAGAACAGAAAATTAAAAAAAACAACCCAACTTAGAAAGCGGGTTCATGCAAAATAGCTGGGAAAATTACTCTTTGCAAGTGTTGATCTTCCACTGAGTACAGACTAAGACTAATTAACCAGTTTCAATTACAATATTCACTTTTGGTAAGTCTGAGTGCAACCCATTTCAAGTGTGCTGCAGTGAACCTTGGATGTCAGCAGAATTTGCATTAATGTCAGCAAAGCTGTGACATTAACCATGCAGATGAAGAAACAGCTGTAAAACCGAAATCAACATTTAAGTCAGGCACGCACACCTCTAATTATCATAATTAGTGGTGGAGGACAGACACTTGGACCTTCAGTCACTACCCATCTACAGATGGTGATAGATAGGCAGGAACAAATCGTGCTTAGAAGAAAACTAGAGACTTCTTTTGATATTTTGGTCATTTGCACTGTGCTACATGGAACTCACACTGAAGGTGAATTCATTATTCACACTTTCAATGATTACTGCAAAAAATCAAAAGAGAAGGAAAGTAAAAGGATATTATAACTTACTTGCTCTGAATATTAGGTATTTAATAGATATATTTTTATCAGATAGACAATAATTTGACTTTCACTTTATGATAGAATGTTTCCTGACTTGCATAGACTTCTTTAACCAGTGCATTTCCTTAATTACCTTTCAGTTCACTAACACCTCCATCATCCCAAAGCTGGTCCATCTGCTCTTCCTGATGTTATTTGTGAGATGAAGTGGAATAATTTGTTTCAAATAGGACTGCAGGGTAAATCATTTGTTGGGCTTCTACTGAACATGAAGGCCAAATCTTAAAATCTCTGAATAAATTTAAAGTAAGCAAGTTCTTATCATTATTTGGATAACCAGAGCAATTTCAAGACTTGATTAAAAAAAAAAATCTCCCATCACTATCAGCATGTTTTATGCAATATTTGCCTTTCACTTTTTTTATTTAACAAATACAGACTCTAGAGGCTCTCAGATGTCAATGAAAAAAGAACAATATTATTCAATAACACATTAAACTGAATACAGTTTGGTATATAAAATAACAGCAAAATCAATGGCTGTGTTTCCAGGATAGTATATTTTAAAAAGCATAATATAATCCATAAAAGAAATTGGCTTGTGTCCCATCTTTTGATATGTCCCTTAATTTTAAACAAAAGGCAAGGAAAAAAGTTAACAGACTTTATTACTATCATATTTTAAGTTTTCTCAAAACCCATTCATCCTTGAATAAATTCCCTACTGTGTTACTCCTATTGTAGAATGGTGTATTCTCGTAGAATAAGCAGAGTTATTCAGTAGTGAAATACCGGTGAAAGAGACACTTTCAGTGGCATCTAATTCATATACCTCTGGACAGCTCTCAGGTATACGACAAGACAAGTTCCAGTATATGTCAACAGTGTCATTCCCGACAACTTTCTTTGTTGTGTGAATTTGACTTCTCCTTTGAAGCCTGCTAGCAGGGAACAGGGAAATTGAACAAAACAAACTGAAAAATAGTCCCTTAAATAATAACTTGAAAAAATATGTTTTTGTAAATGAACAAAATTATAGTAGTGTGGAGTAGTGATTCATAGACTTGTCTTTAGAACAGAACTCTGTTAAGTGACATAGAGATGGGAATTTCGCTGTCTTGGTTGTGCAGGTGAGTTTGGTTTGGATGGAGTTCCTGTTCTTCCGTAGTGATCAGGCAGGAAGTGACTAATCTGAGTGACTAGCTCAGATTTAGATGCATACCTTATGTAAATAGCTAGATGTTATGCAGCCCACTCCTAAACATTTATATATAGCACTCATTTTACTAGTATCCATTTTAATTTCCAGCTATAAAGAGGAAATGATGTGAAATGAATCCTCTTATGTTAGATGGTTAAAGACTCTTTATAAACATGAAAGATCACAGAGGCATGATGGTGGGCAGTACGTCCTCAATATCTTAGTCAGGAAGAGTAGCCACTGCCCTAGCCCCAGGGCTGTGGCAGGGGTGGTAAAGTCCCATGGGACAGGGATCATCCAGCAGCAGGAGTCAGTGGGGACGCTCTCTGTGTCACCCCACAGGCAAGGATCATTGCCAAGGGCCACAGAGCTTGCTGTGAGAAGCAGAGAAGAGTATTTGAGGACCAAAGAATATATGTTATGGGATATTTACATATGGAAAGTGAAAGGTAAAGATGTTTAGGAGAGGAGAAAGTGTATTTCTTGTGTTCACACCTGCCTTCCAAGCTAGATGGCAAAACTTCTCTACTAATACACACATTTCGCAGGAGGATATGTCCCAATCTCCATGACTGTTTCATTCTTTAACGGGGACTATTCCTCAGCTCTGCAAAAAAGAAATAGGGTTGACCTAAGCTGTCTTCCACCTTTCCAGATGGGGAACAATGTCTAACCTGTCATCTCACTGCCCTCTATTTCATAGAATCATAGAACAGTTAAAGACCTCGAAGACCATCAAATCCAACCTAGTCCCAATGTGTTCACTACTAAACCATGTCCACAAATGTCACATCTACATGTGTTGTGACACATTTCCAGGTGGCTAGTCCACCAATTCCAGGGGTTCCAATGCCTGACGATCCTTTTCATAGAGAAATTTTTCATAATATCCAATTTAAACCTCCCCTGCTCCAAACTGATGTAATTTCCTCTCATTCTGTCAGTGCTTTCTGGAAGAAGAAGCCAACCCCCACCTCACCCCAACCTTCTTTCAGGCACCTGTTGAAAGGGATAACATAGCCTCCCCCGAGCCTCCTTTTCCAGGCTAAACAGCCCCAGCTCCCTCAGCTGCTCTTCATAGGACTTGTGCTCCAGAACCTTCACCAGTTTTGTTGCTCTTCTCTGGACTTGCTCCAGCATCGAAAAACCCTTGTAGTGAGAGGCACTAAATTGAACCCAGGATTCAAGGTGCAGCCTCACTGATGCACAGTGCAGGGGGACAATCACTAACCTGGTCCTGCTGGCCTCACCATTGCTGATTAAAGCCCAGATGCCATTGGCCTTTTTGGCCACCTGGGTGCATACTGGCTCATATCCAGCTGCTTGTTCACCAGCACCCCCAGGTACTTTTCCACTGAGCTGCTTTCCAGCCACTCTGCCCCCAGCCTGTAGCCCTTCTTGGGGTTACTGAGACCCAAGAGCAGGACCTGGCGCTTGGCCTTGGTGAATCGCACACAATCGGCCTCAGCCCAACAATTCAGGGGCTTCCTGCCTTCCAGTGAATCAACACTCCCACTGAACTTGGTGTTGACTGTGAATTTACTGAGGGTGCACTTGATTCTCTCGCCCAGCTCATGAATAAAGATATTAAACAGAGCTGACACCAACACTGAGCTTTGGGGAACCCCATGTAGGAGCAGCCCCCTGCTGAATTCAACTCCATTCACCACCAGTCTCTGGGCCAGGCCATCCAAGCCGTTTTTAACCCAGCAAAGAGTGCACCTGTCCAGGCCATAAGCAGCCAGTTTCTCCATGAGAGTGGCTGTGGAAAACAGTGTCAAAGGCTTTACAAAATCCAGGTAGAGAACATCACAGGCTTTCCTTCATCTACTCCATAGACAGAAATGTGATAGAGACAGGACACATTTTTGCATTAATCAGCTCCTTATATTCTCCTGGAGTTTAATGGTCTCAGTCAGAGTTTATAAGGTTACATTCAGCTCAGGTGAAGCAAAGGACAAAATATGTCCAGTATTAATCTGTGTCACCTGGACTTTGAAGAAGTTTGCACAGTCTTAGAAAAAACACACTAACAGCATCTACTTCTTTACAGAATTTCTTCAGTGTTATGCTGCTGGACTTTTTTTTTGGTCACTTAATGTACTGTGAATACAGTGACCATAACCTGCAAGATTGCAACAGTTTTAAACATACATTAAATTTTAAGCTCTGAACTACTGTGAAGTATCCTTTTCAATGCTAACAGCATGAAACTCTGTGTAGGAAAGCAAAAGAGCTCAAGGTAAGCGTAGCTGCCTTTCTAAAACTGGAAACAGAGCTGAATCTTGGCTTTTTAATTTCACCAGGGAGCAAGTTCACAACTTTCTAACCTGACATTTCATACTGCCAAAACTGCCACATGGGCTTTCTGAGAAGCATCAGAAAGAAAGAGAGGAAGAGAAAAAAAAAATAAAGTTTTTAGTTCGTAGGTTGACATGCCCTTTGACCTGAGTGGTTAACAAAGGAAACTTGAGGTTGCTGTGGTTAGGAAAAACTGGTAATGGAGTTTTTCTTCCTTACAAAGAATTCCCAAAGAGCTATTCTCTGAGCACAGTAGGAAACACACTGTAGAAGCATAGATTAAGAGTTATTAGCAAAGACACCTTCAGAAAATATTTCCTTCATAAACCAGCTGAAGACTGTTTCACATCTGAGAAAGAAAAGTTCAAATATATTTCTAGTATGCATAACAATTTGAAAATTGCTTAATTATCCTAAAACCCACAAGAAAATTTGAATCAGTCAAAAAGAAAAACAAAACAGACCAAAAGGACAGAACCATATTCATTTAAATGAAATTTTACATAAAAAAGAAACAGTGACTCAGTTCTTACCATATATATTTATATGCATAACTGCAGCACTTGGTTCATTATTTCTGTCTTTGGTCTCTATAGCTCTCATGTGCTTCAGCAAACCTGTGTTGCCTTCCCTCACCATGACACTTCCTTGCCACATCCCATTTGACAGATTGCAATGCTTAGAGCTTGTGCTGAATGCAGAGCGGCTCCATATGATCCTTCTGCCATGCTAGAGATTTGGGGAACTAGAGCAGGTGACAGATCTGTCTTGCTGGGTGAGGTGAGCACTGGACTGCTCATAAGTTTTCATCTTAGTGAGGCTTTCAGGTATTCCAGAGACATCCCAGGAACAATCTTGTGTGCACATTATGCGGGCAATGAGGAGAAGAAGCAACAAAACAAAATGCTGACGGTGGCTGAACATGTGTTGTATACCACTGCTAGCTGTGGTATGGTCTTCTGTGCAATGGCAGATGGCACATTTGATCTTTTTATTCTGCTTTCTTGGTTTCCATATCAGAAACCACAATCTGGAAAACTTACTGTTGAATATTACAGACTTATAATGGAACCAAATTTAGGTAGTTTCTAATTTAATTTTCTAGAGGATGCACCATTTACCTAAAAAAATTTAAAATTTGTCATTCTCTCTCTGAGTCAAAAACTCAATATAATACAACTGAAACTTTTTCTAATTTTTTTCAAAAGAGCAACATGATCTTGGTTTGGGGTTTTTTCTCCCTTTTTTTGTTTTCTTTTTTCTTCTGCAGAAAGCAGCATGGATGCACCGTATCTAAAACTGTTGCTAAAAGCATAAACTGATTTAGACAATCTGACCAGAAATTTTGCATCTGCTTCTGCTTGGTTTGGATCAAAAGTAGCTTTAGAAAGACAAATAAAGGGTTTATGTCTAGCTTTTTATTTTTCCCTGGAAAATCAGAAAACCTTGATTTACTTTTTAATGGGACAAATTTGTTCATAAATAATTTCTACAGCCAAAATAGACCAGTGTAATTTTAAAGTATTTTAAAACAGAAAATTTAATATACAATTTTTTATTTATAAATCTGAAGGATTCTGGAAATTATAGATGCCAAATACATAAATTAATCTTGTCAGAAGAATTCCTGAGGCTTATCTTTTGAAACAGAGAAGAGAGGAAATAGACATCACATCACACACAAAGACCTTGTGCTTTTAGATGTCCTCACTAGTATAATACATTTTAGTTATGTTAAACCTAAGTCTGATAAGGCAAAACTAGTTTCTTTCTACAGACCTCTAAATAGCAACCAAATTGGGAAAGGCCAGAGAATTACACTGTCTTTTATCAATCTAGTTTACACTGCCTTTGTTCCTTATTTTTAGACTGATATCTAATCCATTCCTAAACGCTATACCTACTTGCTAAAGCTAAAGTTCAAGAAGAAGCAGGTTCAATGCCAGCCCAACTTGTTCTTGCCTAATCTTGTATGCTACACAGCACTACAACAGTACAGGTAGGTGGGTAGGTGGGACATCTCTTCTGAGGAATACATCATAGTAGAAACTACCTCAGGATATCTTTCAATTCAGGTTGTTTTCAGCTTCTCTTATTTTTCATTCATACAGTGTTGCAGATGCCAAACAAACTTATTCTTGTGAGACAGAATATGCAAAATGTAACATTAATTCACTGCCAAACTGAAAGATTTATAAAACATTTGATGGAGAGATGGTGGAGAAAATGTATTTACATTGAGGGAGTTCTCCCAAAGCACAGGACGGTTGACATGGAATTTAAAGATCTTACTAAATGCTATAAAGCTCATGTTATCAATGGCTTCATGAACATTTGCGAAGACATGCCTGGGTAAGGAATCTCTCTCAATCAGACAGTGGAACTACTTGACACCCACTGTTGTCATCAAGCTTAATGTTAATCAAATATGTTTTGGCAGACGGAGGCCAACAACATGATCTGCTATGTGGGGAGATGAAACTGAATATTCTTATACTGAAGAAACCTCTCATGTAACTTTAACTCACAGCTGTATTAATGAAATAAGTTAGTAACTGCCTATGGAGAATTCAGATAGTACAGTTGAAAACCAGGTTGAAAACCCCGTGGCTACAAGAAAATTGATATTTTTTTCTTGAGGAAAGGATTTGTATGGTATGCAATAAATACAACACAGAACCATGCACTGAACAAGAGAAAAAAAACTTATTGAATGGCCATTCATTATTTCAAGTGTTGTTGTTAGTTCATTGAGTCAGCTATAAGACCTTTAAGAAAAAAGCAAAATTTTGTTTTTTTATATGAGAAGTAAAGAAGGAATATGAGAATTAAAAACAATTCTGTCAGCCTTAATCCTGAATTTTCAGAGCTTCTTGAGTTAGATTTGAGAGCCTAATGATGTTCTCAAACTTACCTTCATGTTATATATAAAATGTAGGATGGGAGTTGATGGTGTAATTTCCTAACAATCACTTTGCAGATTGCACACAATAAAGGATCTCTAAATATTTTATTATTCCTTAATAATCTAAGCACTGTATAAACTTGATTCTCATATTGATTCTTGGCAATTTAATATTTCAGTTAATAATAAATGTGACAAGCTTAAATTATTCATGCATTAATACAACGGAAAATATTAATGCATTGGCTTATCTGACCAATGCATCGAAACTTTTAGGATAAAGTTGAAATTTAGTAATGGATACTTGCATACTTTATTCTATTGTATGAAGCATGAAAGAAACAACAGAAAAATTCAGTTCTTGCATGTCAGAATTGGACAAAACCTGGGCTTTATAATTTAAATAATCAATTGAATTCTATCTTTTTGATATTTTCTGTGCTAGTGATATAAAAATTAATTATGAACATTAGTTATGATGCCGTCTTCTCAGTATAAAATTTTATCATTTAACTTTTAGTAAGATCCATCTGCATATATATGTAAAATGGAATTCCATATCTGCATAACAAATATATGATGAAATTTTTAAAAAATCTGACTAAATTGAAATATATAGCTAGACTATTTTGGAGTGCTGTGTTTAAATACTAGTTGCCAAAATAAATAAATACATAAACAAAAAAATAAGCAAATATAATCCATTAACAGTATTCAATTTTGTCCTGAGTGTTGCTTTTTATGAGTATATCTGCTGAGTTATAATATTTTTGTTTAGTTATGTCATATTAGTTACTGATAACAATATTAAGCACGTCTTAAAATGCCTCCTGATTAGAAATAGTCTTCTGTATTGTGCTTGGTCTTTATCAGGGACTGATCAAATACAGAAACCTTTCTGTGTCGGCAATTTCTTCTTAAGGACTGAGTTATTTATTGAATTTTTTCCCCCTATGGAATAGAATCCTGCATGTCATTATTCTCTTCTGTGTTTTTCATTTCTTAAAGTAACCAAGTGTTGTGGTTTGACGCAGCTAAGCCTCAAGCACACGAAAGGAACGAAAGGAAACTCCTGCCTTTCCGCGCGGTTTAAATATATAAATTGTGAGAAACATCATTAGTCTAAAAGACTGTCCATCAACTCAGGTTCGACCCACTACACCAAGTCAGGCACCTTTTCAAGCAATGTTAGTATGCCATCTATTCATAGTAAATATATAGCTATTATTACATAGATGTTCATGAATGGGAAAGTGTGCTTAACCGTCATGATTGCCTTCTAAAATGGGAAAACTGGATGAATAGATGAGAGAAGAGCAGTAATTTCACTGATGACACAAACCTGGGATGAGTGATCAGTACCTCAGTGGTCTGTGCAGCCCTTCAGAAGGACCTCAACCAGTTGGACATATGGGCAGAGAGGAACTGTCTGAAATTTTAAAAAGGCAAATGCAGGATCCTGCACAAGGGGAAGAATAACCCCTGCACCAGCAGAGGCTCGGGGCTAACCTGCTGGGAAGCAGCTCTGTGGAGAAGGACCTGTGGATCCTGGTGGACATCAAGCTGTCCATGAGCCAGCAGTGTGACCTTGTGGCCAAGGAGGCCAAAGGAATCCTGGGGTGCATTGGGAAGAGCATTGCCAACAGGTCAAGGGAGGTGATCCTGCCCCTCTACTCAGCCCTGGAGTGCAGCGCCCAGTTCTGGGCTCCTCAGTACAAGACACACATGGAGCTCCTGGAGTGGGTCCCACAGAGACTGACACAGATGTTTAAGGAACTGGAGAGAGTCTCTCTTATGAGGAAAGGCTGAGAGAGTTGTGCTTGTTGAGATGACTGAGGGGTGACCTCATCAATGTCTGTAATTCCCTCATCAGGAAAAGGTGTCAAGAGGATGGAGGCAGGCTCTTCTCATACCATAAGAATGAGTTATGTTGCACAATGTGTTGTATTTATATAGTTATTATGAATAAAACTACTGAATAAAACTACATGCAGAATATTAATTTATTGCAAAAAACCTGAATCAAACATTAAATAAATTTTTGGAGCCCAATATGTAAACTTCAATAAGAATGTAAGATCCTAGAAATCTATAATTATTTCCGAAAAATTTGATCCCCATATGATAAAATTAGCTTCTCATCAGTTTACTATTGCAGTACTTCTGCTTCTAAGATGTTATTGATCTGTGGAACCATGAGAAACTTTATTGATATGGATTTCCATGGTAAAAAAATATTCTTCTAGCTATTATTATTTCATATCAAGATCTCTCCCTGCAGGTAGAGTGCAATTGTGCAAAGAAATCTCTCAGTCGTGCATTTTGACACCACTGCCTCTTAAAAGAAAGCATAAAAATTTCAAACTGACCGTCTCTGGAATTATTCTTAAAAGAGAAATATTTACTAAATACAAACACTTCAGCTTTTGTTTGATTGTTTGTTTTTATAAAAGTGGTAAAAAAACCATTAAACAAGAATACTTTTAGTTAAGTTTTTACTTTTTTAGCTGATATATGTTTCAATGTAATATGTCCCCTCAAAAACATGCAACACTTGCATAGCTGAGCAGTTTTTCACACCCAAATCCCCACTGATGCCTGTGGCCAAAGAAGTGTAAGAATAAACTACAGAAGTCCATCTCAGGCTGTCAGGTATAATTATTCCACGTTTCTCTCACATTTGGAACAGCTCATGTAGCAACAAAATATCAGGCATAATATTTACATTTATATGAGCTTTATTATTCCTGACCAGGGCATTCAGAATATTATATAATCTAGTTAGATCTACCTATTTGTTGGATATAGCTAGCTGCATCTTTTGAAGGTTTCTGGGATGAAGGAGGAAAGTGGAATTGGAAATAATGAAAAGAAAAAGGATTTCTGCATCCACATGTAATTTCCTAATGGAAAAACAGCAAAATGTTGAATGCAAGGAACAAAGTTGTAAAAAGATGAGGCAAGATATCAAAAGTATCAAGGATTGCAGGTCAATATTATTTTTAAAATAATATGTATTTCCAAGGTTATAAAAAATTTCTCTTTTTCTCGTACCATGGGGTTCGATTTACATTGTTCCCCCACCTTTTCCCCTTGCCCCAGTCCGGGCCACTCCCTCGGGCTCTCCCTATTGGTTCCTGTACCCCAACTCCACCCTTGTAGCGCCCCTGCAACCTGGCAAAACCCCCCTGCACTCTGCCCACGTGGCTCTCTCCACCTCTGGGGACCGCGTGGAGCAGATGCAACGATTAAACATCTTCTAATACCCCTGAGGAGAGACCCTTCTCGCCTCCTTTGCTAATCCCTGGGTTGCAGCGCTGGCAGCCAGCAGGAGCAAGGGTGCGGGGCTGTCCGGAATGGACTGCGGGAGGACAGAATGGCTGTCCTGCCCTGGGAAGCCCCGCTGCGCTCCCAGGGAGGGCTGCAGCTGATAAACTACACTTAGCAATGCAACACCGTGCAGTTTCAAAAGGACACGTTGGTCACTGAGACTGATATTTGCTGGCATTTGCTACTGGAGCGTGGTTTTTTCCATACTATTATCGCATTGTAACAGCCCTAAATGAAATCACATATACCATGCAGCTCACTATGAAACCTGCTGCATACTGAGTAACTTAAAACTCTTTTGTGCTGATGAATGTGCAAGAATGGTTCGATATCTGGGTTTATTACTTGTTGAGGTCATGGAAACAGGACCTATTGCATTCTGATGGTTGTTCTGCAACAGCTGAAGGTTAGCACAAAAAAAAATTCTCAAAAGCAAGTAGAAATCACACCTGCTTTATTTCATAAAGATTCTTTCCCATGTTAGATAACAGCCATGAAGATGGATGTATAATTTGATCCAAGATCTTCATACTAGATATTGCTATCATCAAAGGGGACCGTGGTGTGATGATGTGTGCAATCTTACATTTGAAACTCTCCCTGCAATGTTTTCATATTCAAACAGTTATTCTAGAGTTTTCTGTCCTCCACAATCTGAACAGAAGATCTGTATTAGTACTTTTAATATAGTTATTGACTGTTCAATAACTTCAAAAATGTTAGTTGCCTTTTCTCTGGAACACAAAAGAAGTTGTCAGTGACTATGCGGGCACTTAACCCTAATCAATATTCCATTGTATAAGAAATATCTTCATTTGCTGAGGTAGGCAAGATTCAAGTCTCAGTATATGTTCTTTGAATCATATAAACATGTAAATTTATAACTTCATCTGCTGGATCAGTGAGAATAATGCATGGTTTTCATTGTCTTTGTGCTTTTCAGATGATTGGGGCTCTTCACTCCTCTTTTATTATTTAACTCCCAGAGGCAGAGCGTTGAGGAATACTGTGCTATTCATTATATGGAATAGTTTTAAAATATTGACTTTCTAATTAAAATACAAAGCTTTCTAAATACCAAATCCTTGTGTTCTTATTCCCAAAGAATATTGTGCCATCAATCATAGAACTTCTGACAGACACTTTCTGTGGTGGGATACTATTTGCTATAACCCAGCATTTACATTTTTCAGAAGAATTTAGCAGAGATTCCTGTTATGTTATATAGAAGAGAACAATGTAGTTTCAAATGTGGTACACTTAGAGCATTTTCCAAATGTAACATTATATGAAGTTCTTTGCAATTTTCCAGCCTTAGCTAGATGTTAACAACAATTTTGCACAGGCAATAATGCTCTTCATAGAAAGGATTATGTGTCTGCATAAATCTTTGTAAAAGCCCATTAGTGGTATTTTCAGGAATAATCTAAGTAGAAAAGCATCTAGACGAAGTGGAAGTATTAGTCCAGTTGTGTTTAAAAATTATTCTATTGAACATGAGCCAAAATTGAGCAACCCAATGATGATGCCACCACATTTGGATGTGAATTTTTTTCTTGGCAGGCTATCCAAGAGTTTGTGGAAATAAAGTCATTAATCGCGTTTAATCTTGCTGACATCATACACATACAAAATTTTTTTTTCACCTTAATTTAATGAGAATAAGGAACCAGAACAGTGAGATATGCAATTGTAGGACATGGACTAATTATTTTCTGGTACATTGTGATATAGATCTTAATGCCAGACTTTATTACATAAAACTTATCCTGAAATAAAAAGTTTTGGGAACATCACCTCAACAGTTTGGGTGTTTTGTACAGCAGAGAAGAAAGAGGGCAGGAACCATGTGATATGTGACAAATCTTTAGAAATTTTCTCCATAAAACATCAACTTCAGAGGAATTGTTACCTCTTATCTGTCTGTGTCACCATCAAGAGGCAGTTTGCCAGGAGACCAAATAACTAAGAGGGCTAGACTCTTCAAATAAGTCAGTGATAAATTGAAGAGATTAAATAATGTAGTGACTACATGCATAGTGAATCAATGTTTTCTACAGTGGAATTTACTAGGCAGAACAATCTTCCAGAGAAGATTTCTTTGGGGACTCTGATTTGAGGGTGTTTTCTATGGTAAAGGGATCCAAAATAATCAATGAGGCTGAATCAGACTAAGAGATTTCTGGGACACTTGAGGGTATTTCTGGCATAGAAAGATCCCAGTAAGACCCTGGAGACTACCTAGTCCACACTCCTGATTTGTGCAGGACAGTCTCCAGTTCTAGACCAGTCAGCTACAGCTTTGTCTAGCTAAATGTTAAAGTCTCCAAGAATGGAGATCCACAGCCTTTTTGAGAAATTTTGGTACAGTCTGCACTAACTTACAAGTGAAGACTATTTTCTTAATGTCCAGTTGAAACTTCTGAGACATTATGTGGCTCTTTCCCCTTGTATTATCTGTTACAACTGAGAGGAGTCTGTCTGCCTCAGTCCTGGAGCAGCCTTCAGGTAACCACAGGCTGCTATTGAATCATGAATTAGACACTGCACTGCTGGACTAATAAACCTCATAATGCCTTAACATCTTCTCATAGATCACGTGCCCCACCCAGAAGAGCAGCCTTGTCTTCACTTTTTCACAGACTTCTGGGGATTCAAAACTGGACTCAACATTCGATGTTCAGCCTTACTAGCTCTGAACAGAGAGAGGTGATAACTTCACTGCATCTGCCAGTCGTGCTGCTGCTATTGTAGCCTAGTGTGAGGTTTTGCTTGTATGCTGTGGAAGTGCATTGTTGAATACAAATTCAGCCTCCATTCACTGTAATCCCCAGGTCCTTCCCAGCAAGACTGCTGCCCTGCCAATCACTTTCCCATTTGTACTGATTCCCTGCATTGTCTATGTTTGAAGGGAGCATGAAGATATGAACAGCAATAACTGTACAAATGTCTGCCACTTACAAGGGGCAGATGTTTTCAGTCCTTTTAGATGATATGTGAACTATTTAATTCCATAGCTTCGTAAAAGGCTTAATAAATAATTTTCCGTGAATAGGAAAACCTAATTTGTTCAGAGTAAAAGATCATCGTTTTGACTGAAGCAAAATATAAATTAAAGTATCAAAGATTCTTCTTCATTTCATTTGTATCAGTGTTGCATTTAGATCAAGGTAAGACAGAGAACAATTCTATAGTCTGAAAGCAGCAGCAACCAGCAACAGAAGTTAATTTTGTAAGGGCAAAGAGTATTGTCATTCTTGCCACTAACCCTCTCTCATGAGGACTTAACAATAAGAAAATGAAAAGAAAAATATTTCTGGTCACAGTCTGGACATTTCTTCTTAGACAGGTAAGGCACAGTTCTTTAAAAAGGAACCCCATGAATGCTTTTATTGTGAAATGTAGGATATTTTATGCAGCTTTTTTCAGAAGTTTCAGCAGAAAAAAAGTTAATACAAAAGAGATGTTAATTTAAAGTCTTTAAAGTCATAGCTGTCCAGCTCACTAGAACCATACTTTGTAAACTGCACTTTGTATTCTCTACAGTAGTTAAAAAACCCCACACCCATATATATTTCAATCAGGCAAAATTTTTATAGTTAAAGTATTAGTACTTATGGGTATTTCAGACAACGTAGTCAATATTTTCTTAGACAGAAATTAAATTATTTATCAAAAAGTCTAGTTTCCAAAACATCCAAATTGTATAAATTTTTATCGACTTTGCTTTAGAGGCAGTTGCCTTGCTTCTAAAATATAATAGTTCATATTATGGCATATATTTTTCCCTTTTCAAAAAAAAAGTATGCAGAGAATAAATTACATTTACATTCTGATTTCTCTGAATACAATACATTTTGTCTTCTTTAAATCAGGTATATTGTACACTCTTACAATTATATCTTAGAAATTATAATTGGATTTTTTGTATTAATATCTCCATACAGTGCTGAAAGATACATTTTGCTGAAACAAGAAAATATGAAAAATAAGATGCTGTCTGAATTCCAAAGATTTCTCTTCGTATTACAGAATTTTAAGCTGCAGTCAAGAATTAAACAGGGCATGTATATCTGTGATATGAGTAGAGAAGTAAATAAATATTGTGGACAGCAATGCAACAGTAAATGTAACAGAATGAAATCCTTCCTCTCACTTGCCTTCATTTTTAAGCACTAAGCACTCCTAAAGACAAAGTTCAAGGGATTTGCTTCTTGAAGCTAATTCCAGGTCAGAGTGTTTTGTGTTATAGCTGTGTTACAGTACAGCACTGTGCTCTTATTTAGCTCTTATTATCCAGCTTTCCATCTGTTCCTTTTTGTCCTATGCTTTCTTGGATTCTCTGATGGGACTCAAAGAAAGTAGATTCATTGCTCCTCAAGGACAGAATTTACATGTTACTTTATTGATGAACAATTTAAGAGTCTGGTTGGATGCCACTGGGCATCAATTACAATTCTTGCAAGGACCTGGCATGAATTTACTCACGATTAATGAGATGTCAGCAAACTTGAAAGAAATGCATTGATGTCCAATAGCAAAGTAATCAGACCCTCACAAGGCCAGGTAATATGAACGTCTTTCAGACAGGTTTCATCTATCTTAAATGTCATGAATAGATTCAGTACACTTCACAAAGGGAAAGGAGTGAGCAAGAAAGAAGTACAATACTGGGACCATTCAAATCCTAAATTAAATGAAAATGTAGTGAATCCATTCAAGGATTGACGTATGCCTTTGTAGTTGTGTGTTTATATATATATATATATATATATANNNCTGTATAAACTTGAATCTAAAACTGCCAACTTTGAAAATTTTTTGCTCATTTTTTTTTCTGGATTAGGCAGAAGGGAAGTTTTAAGTGTCCAGGCTTTGCATTTTGCACCCTACTCTTTTGGGCTTTTCCTCTCTCAGGCAGAACCTAATGCTGAGAGTTGAGTGCCTGGGTTTCATAGGGTACTTGTGAGGAGGGAAGACAAAAACAAGACAAACAACATGAAAATTTTGACAGCAATTATTACAAAATTTCAAATGCAAATCTGCTTCTGAAACGCTACTTTTCTTCAGATTGTAAACTTGTAACTCTGGGCTCTGGAATGAGCTTTGTTATGTAAAAGTTCTTAAACTTTTCTGAAACCCACATTCTGGAAGCCATTCATACATTATGTATTATCAGAATTTAACCAATGAAGCTGTGTTAACAATATGCAACTTTACTAACCAACTACGATTAAAACTAGGCTTTTAAATTTTCTTCAACTTAAGAAATTCTGGTCTAAGTAACATTATCAGAGAATGCATGGCATTTTCCTGCTTCATGATTCCGAAGGATCAGAAAATTCAAGTCACCAGCTTTCTAACTGACTCCTAACTATAAGAATGGGAATCGAACCACTGACATTCTTCCTATTGCAGCTGTCTGATCAAACTCCACTGAGAAAAACTGTGCAAATTTTAGGAGCCAGAGAGCACAAACACGTGTTTACTGCTATAGCAGATACATTGTCATTTTGGAAGTACTACTACTCTTACATTTTACAAGCAGAGAAACTTGAGCCAAGTGTTACCTGCTGTGAGCAGATGAGGGAGATTCCAGGTAACCTAATGATTACAATTATTTTTTATTTAGTTATAATCACAATCATATTCATACAATTGAAACTCATTTCTCAGAGAGAGCTTTTTATTTGCACTTAAGTGAACTAGTTGAAAAAGACTGCCGTTGTTGAAAGAATTGCTTAGAAGCACTCATCCAAAAAAATATTGCTGTGTCCTAGAAAATTTTCTAAACAAAGCTGATGGAATAAAAGTGCATAAGTAATTAAGTCCATGCAGATTCATTCGTAATAAAAGAGACAAAATATATTTGATATAACATAAGTTCACTCTGGGAAATGGTAATAAGAATATTAAATTGGGAATGTTATTGAAGTGTTTACAAAAATGAGGGGCAGTTTAGAAACCAAGGCAATATTTCTCCATTGCTACTGTTCAAATGCTACAAAAGTACCCATATGTCTAAAACTGAAAATAAGCAATTGTGCATGAAAATTTCCTTATGAATTATAGCTTTAGTTTCCTCCAATTAGGATGGAACTAACGAAGAGATTCTCTGCATATGTTAGAGCATCAGCTTGAAATAAGTACTCCAAACTTTTTTATCTGCTTGATACAATTTGTTTTAAAAATCAAATATGTAATTGATTAGACTAGAGTATGTATCCCATTGTAGAGCATCATGTAAAAATTCTTTGATATTTAGTATCTTATAATGAAATTTTAATTAACTCTCTCTGCCTCAGGATAATAACAAGAATATGATAATAATTCTCGATAGGATTTTCCTAGCAAACAATTTTTGATGACATGTTAGATTAAACAACCTAAAAAAGGATTTGATTGCTCTTAAATTAACATTTCTTTTTAATTTATAATAATTTGATACCAATTAAGATACACACTTGACAATTTAGATACACGTCCACTGTTGCATAGTGCAACTAAATAAATAGATGTTTTTGTAACAAATTGGTAGTTAGTTATATTTGGATAATAAACATAGATAAAATTTTGGAGAGTACGATGAATGTGTCGTGTTTGCTTTCAAAAATGTACACTGAGCAAAATATTTTGCATAATCACTTCAAAAATTTAGAAGCTGGTCATTGTGATGCATGCACTTGACACCTTAAACAAACTAACCATACCTTGGTGCAGTTTCTAAAGTGGGTAAAAGCTCCTGGCTGTTCCTCCTCTAGGAAACCCCCAAAGGAAGAGAGTGACCCAGAGAGCATCAATGCATGTGAGCTTGAAACACCAATCATGCATAAATATCACATGGTTTTTCTAAGAGTCGCTTATCAAGGACCAAAGAACGTGGTGGGAACAAGGAATCTCACACATACCTTTTCCACTGTATGTATTTTGACCAAAAGCCAATCACTTCTTTTCCAGAAATATAGCAGCTCCATCAGCAATTTAGAAAGCAGGGGGATCCTCTCTGGACCTTGTGACTCAATGGGAGAGTCTCCCTTAAACTTTTTTGTCTCCAATCTCTGTGTAAATCATTCTACCTTGGTTTTAAGTCAATTTTCCTTTGTGTGTTTTTTTCATTAAGTAAGTAACAGAGTGAACCTTGCCATTGAGCTTTGTTATAATGGCACTTTAAAAAGTTCGGATTAAAACCACTTTTGCTAATACCTTTGACAGTGATTCTTTGACTGACTTAAATCTCTCTTTCACTACAGTCATGGATCCAAACTTAAAAATTCCAGAGAAATGTAAAATATTTCTGTAGTCTTTGTTTCCCAGGTATTTCCGATAACAAAACTGATGGTACCTCAGCTGGACTTTCTTTTCTGTTATGGTCAGCTAAGGCCCGACAGACCAGTAAGGACTTTCTCTTCACGGCCATCCCAAATTTGAGCTCAAAAGGGAAAAAACTTGTCTCTACACGGACTTCTGCAGTCTGTGTGAATATTTACAAAATCCTCTTATCTTCAAATAATACCACACCAAATTGTCTGATATGCTGGCTATGACCATTGAAGATGAGGACAATACCATCCCAAATTGTGCCATTTAATGCCTTGTTTAAAATCCTTCCAAGGAGACAACTAACTCCCTCCAAATCAAAACATCCTTGGCATGCATTTCCTTGATTAAAATATTGATTTATTTTTTTAATCTCTCTTATTTATTGTCCCTATGGACATGTAAAAAGGTGATGAAATATAATGTGCTTGCACTTGTTTGAGAGAAGAAAAAACACACTGCAAAGTTATTGTCAATGGAACTCAGCCAGCGACTGGGGAAAGGGAGTAAGACCACAAAGAAGTTTGAGCAGGAATTACTTCTTCTTGTGGACAGAATTAAGGGAAATAGCTGGGAAAACTATAAATGAAGAGCAACAAAAGTGCTGAAACCTTCTTTTGCCCACATGTTTCCAGGACTCATTTGCAGAATATATATGGTTATATCACAGGAATTAATTAGTCTAATGGACCCAATGGGAAGCAGTAAAAAAACCACGATATCAGTGATACTATTCTGGTTTATTTTATTGAATTTCACACTCTGAGCACAAAGCATAAAGATAGAAAATGTATCTCCTGAAATATACAGGGCTCAAGAAGAGCAGCAGTCATATGGATAATTGGTGCTGTTAATATGTATGCTACAGATCCTGCATTCTGCTCCTCTAGAAACATTGAAAAATAAGGCTAATTTGGGGCATTTGGGTGCATTGCTACCAGTGCATTCAGTTAAAAAATAATCATTTCCTCTTCTGTGCTGCTTCACTGGATGACTGAATAAAACCATTAATGTTCCCCTCCCTCCTCACAAGTCTAGACAACTCATGCCTAAAGAGAGGGATAACCAGAGGAAAAGCACATATTTCATAGTGCTACAGTAGAGAGAGAAGTTACTTGTAATAAATCACATGTATAAAACTTCTCTTTGTAACTTTGCTAGTTATAAGCAGTAACCAGTTCCACTAGCCTTGAACTCTGAAGTCCCTAATCACACACACACACACACACACACAGAGTTCCTGTGGATGCACATTTTCCCAGTCACTTAGGCTGCAGAGAATAATTTCACTTCTGAGAACACGATAGGAATGAGAGTACCGCCAGCCATCTTTGACCTAAGATTCTCTCTTTCTGCTGTTAGTTTATGGATAGACCTCCTCCACCTGAAGATTTGTACTTATACAGCTTTGAGGGCTTATTACCCCTCTGTTCTGTTTGTGTTTGAAATAACTGATACTTCAGGATGTGTCTCAGATAAACAGAAAAGGTAGTGAGGCAGATGTAACCTCAGAAGGAAAAGGTACTTTAAAACAGTTAAAATCTATTTTCAGAGAAAGGAAAAAAAAGTAGAAGAAAACAAAACTTTGTGGTCATGGTAAAAATGTTTGCTTCTTATCAACATTTCTTGGCTCAAGAAAAATGAGCAACATGTTTATTCATAGAGTCTGACTAACACTCAAAAATCTCTTGCAAGGTATGCATCTTTATTTATATTTCTCCAGAAAATGAGGGAACAATGCAGATAATTCAGGTTGTTTCCCAGGGCACATGCACTAAGAAAGGACATTTAATACAAGGTAGGAGTCAGCATTCCTTAACAGCAAGACCTAAAAAGGACAGAAGAGCAAAGAGAGTCTAGAGCATCACTTTTGGTGGCAAATTTAAAAAATTGTGTCATGTTTCTGCGAATTTCTGCTGTTGCTTCATTAAAATACTTTTATCTCTGACACTTGTTCAAACACAGAGCGAGAATAAATATAATTTTTAATTATCTGCTTTTTCACCACATACTTGAAGAAAATATCTTTTTTTTGTAATTTTAAATGCTCCTGTGCAACAACTTTGGCAGTATTAGATTTACAGTTGGACTCGATGATCTTGAGGACCTTTTCCAACCTAAATGATTCTATGATTCTGTGGATCTCCTAATCGTCATGAATGTCTGTGCAGCGTGTATGTAACATTAACAAAAACGTCAATAATGCAAGTGATGCAACACAAAATTTTTACTTTAATAAATGTTCCATAACATTGAATTTGAAAGACCTGCCTGATTTGAAATGTCTTTCAGAGAACTACTGTAAACACCATCAGCTGGCCTTACAGCAAGTATATTTCATGCAGTTTATTAACAAACCGTAACACCTAATCTTCTTTCTCTACTTTCTCACTGAGTTTTAGAGGAGATGAAATGTCAACTGAAGTTAAGAAATTCTGTCATTCTTGCCACTGTAATACAGCAATAACATCTAGATTATTGCTAAATAAATAACTAAAATTATATTAGTTATTAACAATAATTATAAATTTATTTGTTTAAAAAAATACCTGGGTGTTTAGTATGAAAATACCACTTTTCTTGGTTTAGTTTGGGCAAATGAATTGAAATAGAACTTCATGGTATGAAAAATTTTGCCTTTGATATTGCTTTATAGGTGAAAACATCTCATCAACTTTCCCATTCTGTCATCAAGTTATATTTTCCTTCTATTCTGCTGGTGTGTTGATTGTTTTCTGTGTTTGAGTTTTGATTCTGGCTGCAAGATACTTTAATTAGCATTGAAAACATTTTTCTCAATCAATTTTACATCTTGATGGGTGACCTATCAAAAGCAGAATTTCTTCATGAGCATATGACTTTCCGTGTAACATTTTATTTTCAGGACTACAGTTTTCATTTAAGTGTGACTGATTCTTTCCTGGCCTTCATCCTTTGGGTGGAACTGGGGGGAAGTTTTTCAGTTATTCTCTCCAGTCTGGCCAGTTGCTTGGGTAACCTCAGTTGTCATTCTGCCAATACTGAACAGCAGCAGCAGCCTTAATGTATCCTGCTCTCTCCCTCTGTTGTGCTATTGTTACCTAGCCACATATTGGTATTTTCTTATGGAGTTTGGATTTGCTATGGGGTTCTGAAAGATTTCTGATGTGTGATTTAAATATCCTGTTACTTTTACTGGTACAAATAGCTGGGATGTTAGAGAAAGGGACTTGATCATCCTTTCTGGTCGTGTAGTCCTATACCAAATTAAATTAGCTTAATTCAATGAGATTTTCCCTGAATATAAAGATTCAGAAACAAACAAACAAACAAACAAACAAACAAACCAACCTGCAGGTCAGGATTTTAAATCATAAATTGAATGCTGAGTGGATACTGTCTTAACAGCTGTGAGAAGGAAGGAGAGGGAAGCGCCAATAAACCATGAATTAAGATATTTCAGGCAGGCTCAAATAAAGGGGGTGCATTTGAAATATGTGTAAATAGTGTTGGAGGGGAGAAAGGCAGATTTTATTTATTTACTGTTGTGATATTCTGATGGAAAATTACACACATTCCTCTGCAAAAATATCAGCCATCCCACTTCCCTAATGCATATGCAATATGTAGCTTAAATAAGTAACCATCTGATCCAGCCATCTGAATGTGATTTAGCCCCAATAGACTTTCTAGGCACTCTGACACGTATTTTCTGCTATGTTTGATAGAATTCAAGATGACTGTTCTTTTGGCAGTGACCTTTAATTTGAATGTGTCTACCACAGCCATGCTGTTCCATAATCATTGTATCTTTACAAGCTTACTAGTTATTCTTATTTCCATCTTTGAATAAAATGAAGGAGAAAAATAATCTCTGAAATATTAACACATCTCTTCATGTTTTTATCATCTGAAATATTACTGTACTTTAATTACCAGGCTGAGAGCAAAGGGATTTTTTCACATTAGGAGAACAGAAGCTACATATTTCAGACAGATGATACACAAAGAAACATAACTGGAAAATATCACAATATATTTATTCTTTTTAGCACTCCCCACTGACCAGGCTGAAACAGCCTTTTCTGGGGTGAACAGATTATCAGGAAAAGGCATATTATTTGATTCTTGTCTTCTTCTCTCATTTTCATTGCACTTATAAACTAACCATTGCATTACTACTCTTTAGAATTTATGTATATAATGCTTCTAAGACTCTGGAAATAATTTTTCCAATAACTCATTTAAAGAAGTTGAATACCACTTCAAGTCAAAGTAAATAGGTTCTCAAAATCACCATATATGAAGGGTAACTTTCTGGCCCCTGGAAAAGCTTTTATGAAGTTTGTTGGATCAATTTTACACCATTTAAAAATTTAATTTCAGGGAGCAGATGCTCAGTTTTTTCTGCAAATGATCCTAAATGTCACTTTTGAAAAGCTTGTTCTTAATACTCAGTGTAGTATTACAACAAAGGCAAAAAAAAAAAAAAAATAGTACTTCAGACTCAATTAACCCCCAGTAAATGCACACTTTCATTAGCTTTTGGAAACCTATTATAGTCTAAACCAAGCCGGGCCAGTAGGTCTAATTTCCTGCTTCTGGCTCTGAATCCTTCCTGTGAAATATTTTGAGTTTATGAGACTCATTAACTCAACAGTGAGATTTGCTGTAAGAAGGTTGCTAGTGTGTATCTACCTGCCTTAGTGGCATAAGTCATTGCATTCCAGATGGTGGAATTGATCCAGGGAAGCTCTGTATGTATCCTGTTCTGAAGAATGCAAGGCAACACTAGAAGACCTAGGACAGATATCACATTCAGCTGTGTTGAAATCATTGCATGCTGATTTTAGTATCAAGAATTTGATGATCAATGACATTCTGAAGAATATTGCTACAGTTTTCATGACTGCTACCACAGAGGAAGTATTTGAATAATATTTGTGTAGGAAGTGTTTTAGGGGGTGTTTATGAGTCTGAGAGAATAACCATATAGCGTGGCTTATTACAAGGCTGATATCGATATTTCTGTTCCCAAGTGCTGATCACATTAGAGAAATAGACTGCTGTACACTGTGGTTTAACTATTCAACTTGACAGTACTTTAGAAACAGTAGGTATACAGGGCAGAAATAACTTCCAGAAATGCTTCAAGCTCAAGACACACTAGGAAATAGTATTGTAAAATTTCCCTATCTCAAAGAGAATTGAATTAAGCAGAGAAAGAAAAGGCTGGTAGGGGAATTATGACTACGATCACAGAGTAGCCTGGTTTTTTTATCACCTGATTAAGGTCATGAGCCACAGTGTACTACTCTGTCTTGCTGACCATAAAGAGTAGTTGAATTAATTATATTATCTAATGGCTTAATAGAATATAAACTTTCATAATCTTATCTGAGAGACTGAATGTTGAATGCAATATGTATTTTGAAAAAACTTCATGTTTCACTCAACCTTTTGCATGACAAAAGGTTGAGTGAAATTTTTTGCCTTCTCCATTATGTTGGTTTATCATATGTTATCTTAAAGCAAATGGAAAAGCTTTGATTCTCTGGTTTACAATGTTAAAAAATTCTCCTCTCTCCTTTTCTCTTTCAGTAACACCTTCTTGCCTGCTTTTGGATGTCACAGGCAAGGACTTTGTTGATGGAGTGATTAAATGATGTGCAGTTTGTCCTTAGCAGTGAAGGTGATAATTACACAGAGAACTGCTTCTAAGGAGTAAGGATGTTCCCATGGAAGTGGTCTCAGAATAAAAATATCAGCTGTGTGTTGCTCTCGGTAGCACTGGGCCTCTCTTCATTACTGCCCCTTCACTCTTCTGAAATTGATCCCATTTCATCCACTTTAATGAAGTTTAACAAAAAATGTTGCTGAAGAATTTCAATGTCGCCTTCTCTTTCAGTAGCAGACTTTCTCCAGAGCACTGAAAATAGCACCTTCTGTTCAATAAACTAAGCAAAGTGAAACAGTTACCAAAAGTTAAGTTCTAAAGTTTTCTTTTATTAACCAGAACGTTTACAAAATTTTTTTAAAGATTGATTTTCTTTCTCAATAAAACCTTTTTTATTCTACTTTGTAATTCTAAGCATGTATCTTATGCTGTATGATATGAAGTTACATTTATGGCCCAGTCACATGATTCATTGAGCATGGAATATTTTATCTTTTCTTGTGTTGATTATCTTTGTTGTAGGAGACATAATGTTTTCTTCATGTCAAAAAGGCAAAGTAAAGTTGAGCTGAAATGAATGCTTTTTTCTTTTATTTAGATTGTATTTTTGAGCCCTCTATTTCAGAACGGAAGAAATAAAATGCAAGAAAACATCAAAATCTTGAGGTAATATCCTCACAAAACTGGGACTATATGCTAAGTCAGAACAGGGGAAAGGCCCCAAAGATTTGACCTGATTTTGTCAAATAATAATGTGTTTTTTAATGTCATCTACGAGACATTTGCCTCTGAACAAAGTGTTAGCATGAAAATTTCTCTCAGATAGAAACCCAATAGCCTCATGAACCACAGCCCAGACTGCAGAACGACAAATTGTTCAATGAAGTGCAAATGCAACAATGCTCAAAGCAAAATCCCTTTAGTAGTTCCCAGTGTTATTCAGCTTATCTGCTAGAGCACCATATGCTGGACAAGAAACAACATTCAATGCATCTGTTTAATCATATGCCAATACCAAATATCTCCAGCAAAATTACTAATACACTACTCATATGACAACAGCCTTATTACATCCACATATTTTTATACCAGGAATGAGAAAACTGAGAAATTGGAATTAACATGTAATTTCTCAACTCATAAATGTGTGCTAATGAACTGAAGATGCCTATAAATCATGTAAGCAAGGTACATTTTCTCATGATATATTCTCTTCCTTTAGGAATCCTTAATTTTGTTTAGCAAGAACAATGCTATTTTTTTTCAGAGGAAAGGAGAGACAAAATAAGTTTTTTTGTCACTTTCAACTCATACTTTCTTTTTTTTTTTTTTTTTGTTTCCCCTTATTGTTCTTAAAACTCTAGTACTAGGCTAGGTAGTTTATAAAGATACAAGATTTTGAAAAGTATAAACAAGAAACTTTGTCAAAAAGTTTAAATAGTTAAGAAGACAACGACATGCTTATCCTAGAAAATCTTGGTTTATGTACAATCTGTCTGATGAGGGAAATTTTCAAACCCAGATGATCTCATGCTGATTCTTCATTACCTATATTGGGCTATAGAGGAAACAAGAGAGGAGAGGAGAGGAGAGGAGAGGAGAGGAGAGGAGAGGAGAATAAAGGCCTCTTGCACACTGCAAATATGATCTGTCCATTAGACATCTATCTTATAAAATATTTATAATCAGTTCTGTCTTGGGATCTTGAGATTTGCTCTCTCCTAGTGATATTTGATAAGAGGTATTGTATCATTTCAGCATTATCCCTAAGGATTAGATTGGGATAGCAGTATTTGCACAAATACAGTTTAAGCATCTACAAATCATTTTACACCAGAAATCCACACAGAATTGATATAGAACAGAACAAACAAGCCTGAGTAAACACAGAAATACACATAAAGCATGATCTTCCCTCCCTGGCCTTGCTGAATATTTCCTTTTTCTGTTTGGAAGCATGTGGAGTATATTCTCCACTCCCATTGTAAAAACTGGCCCATGAGATTTTGCAGTAATGTCAACTACCTTGGAAAGAAACCTTGTTGCATTATTTTATAAAGCTAAATTCACTGTTTATGACAAAGAAATAGTGCATGTCTTGCAGTCCCAGCAACAACCACAAGCAGCACTGTGCAGTTAGGTGCATTTGCCTGGCCAAATAAAAATTTTAATTCCACCAGAAGCTGTGAAACATGGTTTAGACGTGCAATGGTTAAACTGTGACAGAAGTTCTCCACACCTGCCCTTGTCCTGAGAAGTACACACAGGGATGTTTGGCTTAGCTTGACCCTCTGATGATGTTCTGGATTTAAATTAAATCTGTTGAGAGGGTGGTGATGGTAAAAGTTTCTATGTTTGGTACTAAAATCTATTATTTCAGCAAACAAACAAACAAACAAACAAACAAACAAAAAACCCCAAGGAATATACAGAGAAAAATAAATTTGTTTTAATTATAAACCCCTGAAAATATAAGATCTATTATTACATAAATCCCTCAAAATTGATCCTGGATTTCAGCTCAAACTTTTTTAGATGTAACTGATAATCTTTGTAGCATGTCTAAAAGGAAGATTCTTGGTTTAGCTTTACAAATATGATGACTATAATAACAACTGAAGCAACAAATTATTTAATTGAAATTGGGCATGACCTATGAAGAAGCAATGCAATTCAATTTTTAGCAAAATTTTTAGTCGCTTGTTTGGATTATCCATCTGTCTTCCTCACTACGAAGTTTTAACTTTAGTAGAAATCTAAAAATTCTTAGCATTCAAATTTTAATTTAATAGCACCAATTTTTTTTTAGAATCAAAGATCTTCTGTCCTGATAATTCTCTGATGTACTTTAAATTGTTCTGAATAGTCTTTGTTCATCACTTTGGAATATTTTTTTTCTGAAGACTTTAACCAGTCTACAAAGTATAAGACATTACCCTTAATCAAGGCAAATGGAAAAGTTTCAGAATGCCTCAGGCTCTGCAGGTCACGCCAGAGTTTTTTTGCTCCTTCAGATGTATCATTTTCTAAATCCAAATGAGGAGATACAGAGTCTATTTCCAATTCTGATTCTAATACAAGAACTTTAATAGTCTGAAGCAATATTCCATAGGGCCACAACACAGGGAAAGAAATTCCTAGCTGCTGTGAAACCCTCTCTACCTCACAGTACAACCCACATTTTCATGCAGTGTTATTCTCTTTTCCAATTTAAAGTGACATCCTCAGAGGGCTGTGTTAGAAAGCAGCAGTGGGAGCAAATGCCATTATGAGAGAAATCCTTCCCTGAATTGTGTTGACACTGTCTGAAACAGGCAGCAGGCCAGCCGTCCCACACCATTAGTTGAAACTCACAGCTTTCTCTCATCCCTGAAGAATAGGCACCAGGATAAACTGAAGCAGCCTAAATCATAAATACGTGTTTTGAAAATGAAACCTAGACAACTAAGGAAAAAAAATCAATCTTTTTTAACACTATTCCTGATTTTTTCATATGATTTATATCCCCCTTTTACGTTTCAGGAAGCTCTTCTTTATGAAAAATGTTTGCCAGACATAGTGGTCCTAGGTAGCCTCTAAATGATTTCTTAATTTGTCTTTGGTGCTAGACTCTTCAGAGAGAGAGGGAATCTTGATCTGATCCCAGAACGCATTTAAATTTTGTTCATGTCCAGGGATATTTTTTTACACGTAGCTGAAAATAAACAAAATACCTCCACTTATTTCCTGAACTTTTCTACATGCTGAGATACTGCTCAAAGAATTTGCAGCTGTTCATTCACTTGAAATTTGCAGATATTTTTCAGGATGAAAATGAGCAAGTTCAGGAGGACAGGACTGAATTCCTAAGTGACCTGATGAATTTACAGCAGTGGACACTGTAAATTCCTGACTAAAATCTGAACTAAAAAATTAAAAATTAAATCCAAAATCAACAGTAGAAACAATGGGTTTATTTTTAATTTAAAAAAAAAAGGTAACCTTTTTTTTTTTTTTGAGTGGAATAGTGATATTTTCTTCCTTAATATTCACCTGTTACCTAAATGATGACAAAGAAAAACCTAGAGAACTTTCATAGCAAAAAACTTGGTTTCGTTCAGTCTGAACAGTCTATCTTCAATGCTTTTGTTAGTTTTGAATTATTGGGTGAGAGACAAGAACTCTAACAGTTAGCTAAAAGCAAAACAAAGCAGTCCTACCATAGCTTAAGTATTCACAAACAAAAATTCAGATATTAGAGAAGTCACAAACAAATTTAATTATCTCTGGGCTGAATTTTGTTAATTATATTCAGGTTTATGCTCCTGTCTGAATCTAAAATTTATACTTATGTTTAGAGGAAAGGAAATCCTTATGTTTCTTAGAGTTTTGTGCAAAAGAGGCTGCATTTTGAACTGTCTTTGACTGTAGCATTTGTTACCAGAATAAGAAAATTTTATAGGCCCACCATTCCCCTATCAGAATTAATCTTTTGCTGAAAATGCATGCTATATAAACAACCTTAAAACTGGGCTGTTGACACTAATATCTTCATAATTAAAGGCCCTGTTTGGCCTCCCTTCTAATACAGATGTGTAAATGTATACCTGAGAAAGATTTTTCACCAGTCTACCTTAATAAAAAAAAAAATCCAAGAAATAGAGGAAATTGCTGAGTAATGTAACAGGAAGACAAACAATGGCAGTGTGGTTTTCATTTAAGTCTCTGTTTTTGCATACATAAAATCCTTCTGACATTGTTAATAGTATCAAGAAATGGTTTCAAATCATTTAGGATATTTTTTTTAAATGGAGTAACACATTCCTTTAGTCCTCTGTTAAAATGTTGAGATCACTACAAACAACCCTTTTGTGGGATGTTCATTCCCCTTTGCATCTATATAAGCAAGAATTTCAGTAAGAGGAAAGAGAACATAGTGTCAGTGTGGCAAAGTAAAATAGCAAAGAATCTGTGCAAACAATACATGAGAAATTACCCTTGAGGTCCCACAATGGTGTTTGGAAATTGCTCAGATCCAGCAATATGCCAAGGGCTGCTTCACTGACCTATTTTGGACTGTGGAAACAACCAACCCTGAGTTAAAGTCAGGCCTGTGAGACCCTGCAGTTCCTTCCTAAAACATGCTTTTGTATCTTCATTCTTTTATACAGCTCAGATACATTCCAGCTTGAGCCTTAAAGGTAGAGAATTTTAAGTCTGCATTTTTTGTAGACAATCTAATCTACCTTCCAATTTTTATTGCTGTAACATATTTACAGGGACCTATATCTGTCTCACAGATGGTGTCCAAGCCAGTATTTCCATTTGCAGATCTTTTAATCTGTGACAAATGAAAACAACGAAAGATTTTGGTCTATTAAGGTTATTCTCCAGAACAGGAAAAGGAATATACTTTATTTTTTTTCTGATTTTATCATTGATTGGAATTTAAAAGAAATATGTACAAATACACCCAAAGAGGTTAACATAATAGTGGGAAATCTGCCAGTTTCCTTTTACTGGTTGCATTACAGTAGTACTTAAATGCTTTATTGGCAATGCCCGTACCAGTAAATTAATGTGCACAGGGGTATGGGAATAGGCAATGCCACAGAGTCTCTGCTACTATTACCTTGGTAACACAGATGTTTGCACAGACCTTCCTGGGCACAGTTCAGGGGACAGCACTGACCAAACCAATTCCAAAAGGCAGTCTGACGGCACCGTATTTTCAGAGATTTAGCCATCTGGATGTGAGCTGTGAAATGACACTTGTTCTCAGAGCTGAAGAGTGCTCCCTGGTTTGCTTCCTTTAATAATATGAATATAATTGTTACAGACCCATCTATTGGTGCAGCTAAACTAAATTGCACCTATCTTGAGAAGATAAAGGTCCTAGTATAAAAAGAGAACAATAAAAGGAATTTCAGAAAAGATCCTTGGAATTTCTGCCAACACTGGGTTCTGCTGCCTCCTGTTGTCTGGATGTGGCAGAGATTGATGACAGTTCTAATGCTGGTAGTGGGCCATTAGCCTAACCAGTTATGCTTTGATTCTCTGGTTCCAGATTCACTTTCCATATCTGGTCTAACTGGGAGTATTGCTACATACCATCTGTTCCTCATTATCTTCTTCCTTTTCTTTTTTCATATTTGCTCTATGAGGGATAAGCATGGGGCAGACAACAAAACCAAACCAAAACAAAACCCCAAACAATAACAAAAACACCAAAAAACGCAAAAAAACAACTCACAGTAAAGAAGTAGGATGTGAAGGAAGAGAAACTTGTTTTGAGGAAAGAAGGAGAAAAGTGAGGCAGTATTGACAACACAAGACACTGGACCAAAATCCAAATAATATAGAACTGCATCTGAGGAAAGGAAAAAATCTCTTGTTATCCTGTTTTTCAAGGGGTTTATAACACTTTGCTTTTCTTACTGGAGACTGTACAGCAGTAAAGGATGTGTGAAAAGATCTCTGCTCCTAGGGAAGTCCTTCTGTCAAAAGATTCCTGGCCTGCTGAATATTTTCTTTGTTGAAGAGGGAAATGTCATGGGGACTTATATCTTCCAAGGTGAGTGTATAACACTTCCAGAGAAAAGCACACAGGACAGTTCATAAAAAGAGAAAATGAAGATTTATATAAATTATATTTCAAGATTTGCCAAAAAAAAAAGCTTTAAAAGCATAGACACTAAATTTCCTTGTTAATTTGTTTTTTTAAGATGTCTAGCCTATTGGTTTTCTACTACGGTTTATATTTATGGTTCACCTCCAAATCTCCTAAATAAAAGATATTATATCATCCCCTTCCATGTAGATGTGGTGTTTCTTGGGGGAAAAAAGAGCCTCACAAAACACAAACTATAAAGCCCTTCAAAAAAACCTACTCCATTATTCTCCTCTCTGTTTCCTGTACTTTCATTTCCCCATCATGTTTATTTTCCATTTCTCTTCTCTCACTGTCTTTGTGTATCCCCAGTGACAACAAAATATTTCATTTTTTCAGTTTTATTTCTTTTCCTGGACTCCCATAATAACTAGTTCCCTATAGTTGCTCTTCTCTCAATATTATGCTTCCTGTATTGTTCTGTCCCCCCTCTGTCTTTATACTCTGCTTGATACTTCTCTCTACTCTGTCTAGCTGATATTTCTCTCTATTTTTTAAATCTTAGCTTTCTCTCAATGTGTAAAGCCTCTATTCCATCTAAAGATCATATCTTTTTAGTAACAAAAGATACTCTTAATTTTTTCAGGATATGTTGTGATCAGGGCTTCATCTCTGGGACTTTTTGTGATTTCAATTTGCATAAGGGAAATCTACAGTTTACTATGAGTAAAATCACACTGTTACAACTTCAGACGCATTAGAGCACATTCTGCTGGGTTTTTTTGGTATATTGTTTATACAAAGGAATCAGCTTTTTTTTCATTTCTACACTATTTCAATAAAAATTTATTATCTATGAAAAAGCCTTGTGCATTTATGAACCCTGTTCCGTAGACTAGCATTTAGTGAGGTATACAAATCCTATCATCTTCTGCATCCATAGGAGGGACATGCCGACTGACAGACACAAGTATCTATAATCAATAAGTGGAGTAGTCTAAAGAATAGCTGTGGTCATAGTTACCAAACTTTGGGTGACTGATACTAAGTCTTTTGTTTCTTATGTGATTGGCCAGGATTGAAAACTGTCTACAAAACCTTTGTTCTCAGGCTTACTTTACCTGTGTTCAGAAAGGATTTAGTTGCTTGGTATTTATAAAATATGACCCATAGAAAAGACATGATAAAGGAGCCCCAACTGTAAATCAGTCTCTCTTGGCTGCATAGGCTATGCAGGCAGGCAGTTGCTGACATTAGTATTTGGCAGTAGACTCATTTGGTTAAGCAGTACAGGTGTTCTGTAGAGATGAAGGCAAATCAGACAAATTTCGTTTGGGCATTTATAGCTAAGAATGAAAAGGTATTGTCTTCATCAAAAGCAACATGGCGCAAGGTCAAGGGAGGTGATTCTCCCTGTCTATCCCACTCTCATGAGAACCTGCCTGGAGGGCTGCATCCAGCTCTGGGGTCCCCAGCGTAAGAAGGGCGCGGACCTGTTGGAGTCGGTCCGGAGAAGGGCCACAAAGATGATCAGAGGCTGGAGCACCTCTCCTATGAGGACAGGCTGAAAGAGGTGGGGTTGTTCAGCCTGGAGAAGAGAAGGTTCCAGGGGCAACACAGAGCCCCTTGCAGTACCTAAAAGAAGCTACAGAAGAGCCAGAGAGAGACTGTTCACAAAGGCCTGCAGTGACAGGACAAGGGGTAATGGCTTTAAACTGAAGGATGGTTAATTTAGATTGGATATATGAGAGTGGTAAAAGATTGGCTCAGGTTGCCCAGAGAAGTGGTAGTTGCCCTCTAGAGAAACATTCAAGTTTAGGTTGGACAGAGTTTCAGCAATCTGATCTGGTTGAAGAAGTCCCTGTTTATTGCAGGGAGGTTGGACTAGATTACTTTTAAAGGGTCCCTTCTAACTCAAACAATTCTGTGATTTTATGATCATCAAGGATGCTATGGCTTTGTAAGTATAATCTAAACATGATAGTTTTTTTACTCATCAACATATGTGTTTCATTAGGAGTCTTAAAAGGCAGAGCATAGTGATATTGTATTATTTTAAGATTGAAGTGGGTTTATAAATGGCTGATTTTCTTCTTCCTTCAGATGGAACACATTATATTAGAATATTTTTATAGTATAATATTTTTTTCTATTTTCTTTTGCTAAATTTTCTCTTACCGAATATCATATATGATTATTAAAGACAAAATTTCGCTTTGAAGTCATGTAGAAATAATGCATATAAAATAATCTCGTAAGAAGTATGAGAGATGTATTTTGGATTTTCAGTCAAAATCTTCCATCAGTGTCAGATTGACTAGAAAATATTAGTGCTAGGCTTGCCTCCACAGTGATTAACGCACAGTCTGCAGAAGGAGCTTTCCAATCTGGAACTCAATTATCAGATATCTTATTTGTGGTGTTTAGGATGGAGAACATGGTAAAAAGAATGTGTGGGAGCACAAGGTTACTTCTGGGTGTCTTTATTGTGTCAAGCCCTCACCTTTACTACCTGTTTGATATTCAAACACTAAGTAGATTTGTCTTTGCCAGACTTTCTGCTTAATAAGGATGTCAAGTCTTATGTCAAATTCTTCCAGAACTGCAAAAAGCAAAATTCAAGTAGTATTTGTAAAGGCAAAAGAGAGACATTTTTTAGATCTTTACACCTTTTATGATAATTTTTTTTTCAGTGACAGCAGGGTTTCCTTCAGTATCAGATGTGACATCAGAAATCATGTCAGTGAAGTTTTGTGCTACATTAGCACACTGACCTCCTAATGGATAGGAATTTTGCCTTTGATGTTTAAAGGTCATTAGCTTCCTTCTAAGTGTCTGTTTTTTCCCATGCTGCTCTTTTACATAAATGTTTAACCTTGAATCCATAGGTTGCTTTTTCATCATGCATGAATATTTAACATTGAATTCAGTGCCTGTCATTTATTAACTAGAGGAAAGACTTTCAGATATCAGCTTTACCCAATTGAAGGTCAATTTTTGTCTTCATTTATTAAAGCTCCAATTATCCCCTGCCCCTCTCATTTTAACTGGGAAACAGTACTGTTAAACAAAAATATAAGTATAAAGTATCCAAATAACAAGGGTTAATATGAAATGGCAAAGTGGTTCCCTGTAGGGCAACTTGGCAAACCCTGCCAGCAATATATACTTTTACTCAGATCTCAAATAAAGCAACAATAGTCAGCACTTAATGAGTTTATATCACATTTTATGTCTTTCTACACATCACTTGATATTTTGTTGTCTGCCGTTGCTTTTAGAGATTTCCCTTGTTGATAATGTTTTTGTGTTGCTACCAGGTCTAATTTGGCTTTCAGATAAGCTTTTGAATTTTTTATAATGAAGTAATTTACAGATGCTAGAAGATAAATTAGCACTGCAAATGCAGTTAAATTGCATAATCACACAGATTGATTTTGTGTTAGCCTTTGAGATGTATAGATACCTTGTGGCATCTCTGTCAAGAAAAGGCAGTGAAAGCAAAAGCCTTTCAATTACTCTGGAAAACAAGGAAAAGCATGTCAAAGGATAAGAGAAATAGTACAGCTGTTTGACTGAAGTGCCTGTGGTTTATAATGTTCTATATACAGGTAGCATTCAATATTGACATTAGCTATCTCCCCACACAGCATACACCACATAATACTCTTTCACATAAAGCTCAATTTGTATGTACGGCAAAAGGTGGGATTTGTTTGTTTGTTTGGTTTGTTTTGGCATTGTCATTGATTTGGAAGGAAAATAATAATAATGAAGACTTCAGTGACTTTTGCAGCTTTGTTATGTTCAGAGGAGACTTCTTGAAACAATTAGGGCATCCCAGGATTAGTGTGATCTGGAGAATATGTCTAAGAACATGTGCAGAATACACAATTATCCCTCTAGTGGATAAAAACATTTCAGTTAATGCAAGGAGCTTAGAAGTTTAGCATGAGAATAAATGCAATTTAGCTGCTAACATCTCATGAGCAGAACACTGTCACTTGCGGGGACACTGAGTGGTAACCACAGCCTTGTTTCAGTATTTTCTGTGTTGCAGTCATGGGGATAGATATACCAAGAATTTCAATTCATGAGGTGGGACTTTTACAGATTTTACATACCAAATGTATAATCCAAACACATTGCCTTTAGCTGCTGGCTAAGGGAGTAAACATCCTGTATTTATCATTGGCGAGAATAAACTAATTTTACTACATTCAGAAAAGCAGTAGCATTCTCACAATCATAAAGCCACAAAGATAAATGGAGGACAAGTGCTGGTGATGTAGATACTTGAACAACACATAAGTGANGAAAAAAAATTCAAAATAATTAATTTTACTACATTCAGAAAAGCAGTAGCATTCTCACAATCATAAAGCCACAAAGATAAATGGAGGACAAGTGCTGGTGATGTAGATACTTGAACAACACATAAGTGATCTGAAAGCGGCTTGTAATTAATAACTTACTAATGCTCACAGTAAGTCACCATCACTGGTGACAGTCAAACACACTGATCTTGGAGCTTATGTTTTTTCAATGTTGTCCTTTCAAAAGAAAGTGTATGAGTTCATCATGAAAAGGAGGTAAAACACAGCTTTGTATAGAACCCATAACAGCAAAGAACACAAAAACAGGATAAGAAAAGTGGGAAAAAAGTTTTCAGGGCAAATATAAGACCTGATCAAAAAACTTGTAAAAGAATAAAATCAAAAATAAATTGTATGGTAAATATACCTTCAAAATCAGGAAAGTGAAGGCAATCAAATGAATAAGGCAATGCATGGGAAATGGAGAAATGCCTATGTACTGTGACTTGCAGAATTAGGTTTATTCAGTTTTTCCTGGAACTATAATAGAGTTCATATATAGAAATAACATTTTCAGGTGGACATTTCATGGTTGGATGAGAATTAGATTTTGTCACACATGTGCACTCATTTATTTTTTAAAAATATTATCTTTGATTCTTTATCTCATTTTTAGTTCACTAGCAGTTATGGAGAAGAAATTCAGTTAATAATATATAAATATTCAGTGGCAATATATGTGTTTAATCATACTTTTATGGATAATTGGCAGCCACATATCTTGTATAAGGTGCTGACAAATTTCTATAAAACTCATCTCAAAAAAAAGAAACAAGAAGCAATGTGAGATTTGTACCTCTAACATTCTTATGTTAAATATGTTGATGAATATGATGAAAGATTTGAGTGTTTCTGAGAACACAGTAAAAAATAAATTACTTATAATTGAAACAATAGGCAAAAGGAACATGTTCTCTGTTATGCTATGTGAAATGCAGTTTAAAAAAAGCCCAAAACCTAAACACATGAAATGTTAATATTTTCTATCAAAAAATAGTTTAAAGAAACAGAGTACTTTGTCTAATTTTATGTATTTTTCCATCAAAAAGGAGTAAGTTTTTAGAAAATACCATGTAAACATGAACTACATAGTACCATTTAAATATAGATTCACACATAGTTAATAGCCTGACTTAGAGCCTGAAATCTAATTGGAGAATTTGCAGCATGTTAAAGGTCAGCTTTAAAGGAATTCATTCTGAGTCAGAACATGTGCTGGGCAGATTTTTTGCATGTGAGGCAAAGTACAATTTATAATTAAGATAAACAAATCAGCAATTTATAGGAAAGGTGTATTATAAGTACATGGATATAAGTTAGAGAATTATATAATTGTCAGACAAGATGAGACTCAACATTTGAATAGGAAAGTTAGAGTTTTTTTTTTCTGTATGTAAAAATCTAATTAATTTAATGCATCTACCCTTTTAAAAACAGTTAGAACCTAAAGTCAGATTGCTTCTGTTCTGGAGGGAAACACCAACACAAGACAAAACTGGACATACCCAAACAAAAGGGAGAGACAGTGACAGCCTCTGTGGTTGAACTGAGCAATGCAAGGAAAGAGAAAAACTGAAAGAGAAAATAATTCTCTCAGGGTTACTGTTTCACTGTTTCCCTAGACTCTCTGCAAATTAATATTTTCTTAAAAAAAAAAAAAAAGGCGTTTCCTGGAAAGGAAGCTGAAGTAAAGCTGGAATGAATAAAATAATAGAAATACAGAATCATAAATAATTTATGTTGGAATAAAACCCTAAGATCATTGACTATTAAGCCAGCACTTCCAAGTCCACCACTAAACCATGTCCACACCTATGTGTCTTTTAAATACCTTCAGGGACCCTGACTCACACTCAAAGAATCATAGAATCATAGAATCACAGAATGTTTTGTATTTCAGGGGTCCTTCAAATATCATCTATAAAAGCATCTCTGCTGTGAGCAGGGACATCTTTCACTAGATCAAGTTGCTAAAACCCCATCCCCCACGAGTCTGAACACTGCCAATGACAAGGCATCCACAACATCTCTGAGCCACCTGTTCCAGTGTATCACCACCCTCACTGTAAAAAATTCCTTCCATTTGTTAAATTGAAACCTACTCTCTTTCAGTTTAAAATCATTTCCTCTTGTCCTGTCACCACTGAACTTCATAAAAAGCATCTCTTTAACCATTGGAAGGCCATAATAAAATATGTCATTCTTTTTCCCAACTCTCTCAGCCTTTCTTCACAGTAAATGTTCCAGCACTCTGATTATTTTTGTGTCCCTCCTCTAGACCTGCTCTAACAAGTCCTTTTCCTTCTTGTCCTGTGGGCCCCAGAGCTGGATGCAGTGCTCCAGGTGGGCTCTCATGAGAGCAGAGGGGCAAAATCACCTCCCTTGACCTTCTGCCCAGTTTTTTTTAATGCAGTCAAGAACATGGTTGACTTTCTGGGCTGTAACTGGAATGTGCATCAACACAGAAGAGTCAACTCTGAACAGCTGATGAAAAACATGCTTGAAAGAGAGTTAGAAAAGGGAACTAAAAAGGTTTTAAGAAGGTAGAAAAATGTTTTACTACTTTTGAGGCAGGAAGGAATCACCCCTTCAGACTTTGTATTTGCAGCAGTTAACTGTTCAGGGCTAAGCATCTAGAACTATTGGTTCTCTTTTAGAAGTGCAGACTGGCAGGCATCCTCCAGAGAGATCATTGCTCCTTTCATTTTGACAAGTTTTCTTAGGCTGGCATGAATTGCCTTCCACAGAGGCCTGTCTTTACTGAGAACAGTGGCTTGGATAGCTAACATTAGGTAATAAGAAGCCTGTCTTTATATTATAGTGGTCCCCCACACTCTTTATTTCTGACAAAGCAAAAAAATTATATAGGAATGATATATCTCACCACTGTGATGGGATAGAACTGTGTACTATCACATTGTGTGTGATAGAACTTCACGACAAAAATGGCATTATGTCACCTTTTAACCTCATGCTCTATCAACGAGAGCGTATTATCCTTTCTTTGAAAAGCTTCCAGCTCAATGTATTGATAAAACACACCTGTTAGTGAATGTGCAATTGCAGAGAAAGTTCACAGAGTAGGGGAGGGATAAAGACTCTTAAAAATGATGCCAGAAAAAGTTCCTCTACTAGTCCTGAAAAAATTCCTTGAGACATCTAGAAAAGCACCTCTCCTTAGAAATATTTTATATCAGAAAACAAAGTGGTTTTGTAATATATTTAACAGTTTATAAGAAAACGCAAGTATAAAGGCTTGTATTCTATTAGAAAGCATTGGTAGAATTATGAAATCTACCTATTTAAAGCAATTATTTGTAAATTGAAAACCTTCTTGCACTAAGTTTATTATATATCTCTTTGAAGTAAACTGTGTTCTACACTAATTTCATTACTGTTCTATTACTTGTGTTCTTGCTATTTTTCCATACACTCAAATTTTCTCAGTGCTGAAATAAACATAATTTAATATTTTAAAATTTTGCGAGTAGAACTTTATTTTTTTAATATTCAATAAACATTAGTTCATCATTTCTGAAAGAAACTTTTCTCTGACCCATTGCATGTGTTCTGTTACTCCATAAATTTATTAGTAGTTCAGAGTAAAGAATGTCTAGATGAATCAACAGCACTGGCTCCCATGAAACCTTGCATTTTCCTTGAAGGCATCTCATGCAAGAACTGACCAAGCTGAGACTGGATGACCTGATCAAATATGACATAATCACTGCATGGGTCATGATAAATGAGGGTTACTACACCTCCAAACTTCTTTCATAATCCTATTTCAACCTACATTCTCCCATCAAATACATTAGTGTATTAGAGATGCTGTTCCGTGATAAACTTCCAGTCTATTGCTGGATGAGGTATTTTTAGTTGCAGTATCATTTTGCCAGTTTGATTTTAAAAAGATGGGTTTCCATGCATAAGAAAATGCACTTCTGTCTGTCATTCCTCTGAACAAAAATGTTCACTACAAAACTAAGGGTACTGCAAGAAAGAAAAGCATGTCAGGCATCTGAAAGAGGAAAAAATTTATGCTTGGATGAGCCAAAAAGTACAAGGAGAATATGTAAGAAAGAACCACATGTTAAAGGAAATAAAAGGAAGTTTAAAACACCTCTATATTTTTGAGGAGTCCTTTGTAAATACAAAAGGAAGTAGAGAGTGCAACATAAGCATTAAGTACAGCTCCTTATTAGCATATGAGGGGTTCACACAAAACATGATTCAAGCCTAAAACTAACATAAAGATTACCTCTGAACTTACTTACAGTTGAATTGACAGGTTCTAGGCTTGTTCTTTCCAGCTAAACTTTAGGTGCTTTAGTGTTCATAGCTGAGGCCAGGTCAATGCAATAATCAGGGGTTAGATGCTGAGGCTGTGGTCCTTTGTGTCAGCCTAAATCCCTGTGTCAGGGAGGAGGAGAGAGGAGGACGCCCCTTCTGCACTTCACTTACTTCTCCCAGTAAGGAGTGATGTGACCTGGCTCTCACTTTGCCCTGGTGAAGCTGCTGTGTACAACAATCTAACAGCAACATCATGAGCTGTGATACTCTCTTGTCGCTGTTATATCAGAGACGCATAAAGAAAATGACACAGAGTCCAGGCTCATGAACAAGTGGAAGCTGAAGTGCTTTAATAATTTTCTGGCTACTTTTATAGGATAGATCGCAAAAGTGCGTTGAATGGCAACAGGTAATTGGTTCCTCAGCCATCCACTCCTTGAGAGGATTGGCCAAGTCCTAAGATACCCATTCCAAAATATTTTCAAAGTTGAAACCATAACAATCTTGCAAAACAGCTTGCGAGTGCAAGAAGTTTATGAAACTGTGACCTTGTTTAAAATAGTTTACATAGGAAAGACAGTCTTCTCACAGAATACTGAGAAAAGGCTGAAGAATTTCTCCCCTTCTAGCTTTTTAGCACCTACACTCTCTCACACAGAATTACGTCAATAACAGATATTTATATTCTGCTACTGAATTGAATGAGAACCATTTTACAGGTTCAGACTAAAATATGAATCCTGAAAGATATCATCTGAATAAAGAAATGAATGTCAATAATCCCATTTGACTCAAACCAAAAATGTTAAAGATATCTTGGAAGAAGAGTCCTGCCTTCATTTTATCAGGTTTTTACTTGGGTAATAACCGGACAAGCAGTCTGAACCATCTGAGCCCTTTGCTGCTCTAGAAAAGTGCCTTCATGGCCACTCGGTAGAGGTTTTCAGACAGAGACATTAATTACCTCTCTCTTCTGTCTTTCTAAAATTGTGCTTTCCAATTTTGATTTGAAATACTAAGACAATGAAGGATGCTCAGGCCATCTGATATGCAGTGCCATTAGAGATACATGGTGACCAGAAATCTGAACTTCTTTGCCATATATAGTTTGCAGATTATTGGAAGCTCTTTCCTGACTATTCGTTTACTGTTCCTAATGGCTTTTTAGAAGACATCGCAATATTTGCCAGACCTGGACAGGAGTGGGACATTAGGGTATCTAATGTGTCTTTAGCACATTAGAGTGAAGATTCACCTCAAGTACAGAGGTTTAGAAGTGCATAATGTAGACATTTATAGCTGAGCTGATTATTAATTGCTTGCTTAATAGACAATGGAGAAAAAAGTGCTACTTCTAGGAAGTGATTCATCTGAGGACACCTAGAATTGTAGAATCATTTAGATTGAAAAAGACCCATAAGATCATCAAGTCAAACCATTAACCCAGCACTAAGTCCACCCTTAAACCTGTCCCCAAGTGCCACACCTACATGTCTTTAAATACCTCCAGGGGTGGTAACTCAAACACCTCCCTTATCAGCCTGTTCCAACTTGCGACAACCCTTTATATGAAGAAATTTTTCCTAATATCCAACCTAAACTTCCCCTGCTGCCATTGAGGTAATTACCGCTTGTCCTATTACATGATATTTGGATAAGAGACTGACATCCACCTTGCTGCAAACTCCTTTCAGGTAGTTGTAGACAGTGATAAAACTTGTTTTGTGCTGAAGTTACCCGTATTTCTTCATTGACTATAAGGACACATTTAAACATCTAGCTCAGACATTGTTCACTTCATAATTTAGGCCTGCTTTTAAAGAGGTAAATCTGACCCAGCATCATAAATGCCCACTGCAGACATGTCAAAATTTAGGCAAAAAAGTATGATTTTAAAGAATAAAATGTAATAATATTTCAGATAAGAAAGCTAAAATATTTTTACATTTTCTAGGATTCATATAACTTTGATAAGTATTTCTCATATTAAACAGTGTGATGTCTTGAAACAGTGATTTTCTTAATGACTGATGATTAAAGGAAACATAATAATGGAAATAATTTGGCATCCTGAAAGGGATCTGTCTTATAGCCCACACAGCCCATCAAAACTGTGATCAGTGGAATAAATATTTTTATAAATTTCTTCTTTTTCTCTGTCAGTTTAGTGTTTTCTTAAATAGAGGAAAGTAACAGTTTCAGTTTTAAGTGAAAATTGGCAGGGATCATTTAGCTTCTAAATAAGTAATTTTATGCTAAATTGGAGTATAGCTCATGTACCCTGACCTTCTTGAAAATACAGGGACTTGTATTTAATTTTGGATGCATGTGCATAAGTGACATTATTTATCATTAGCTTTTATTTCAGAAATGGCAGACTTTCTTATAAGTGGCTGTATGAATAAATAGTATTTCTTCATAGATTATAGTAAGCATACTGTCAAAGAATACATTATGCACGCTATTGTATCAGAAATATGGCATCTCACTGTAGCAAGCTACAAACTGCTTAAATATAAATCAAGCACTTACTGAAAAGGAATAGAAAAAGCCAGATTAATGTATGTAAATGCAACTCCAAACACCATTTTGTTTCATCTCCTTTGTACAGAGCAAGTGACATCACAGATATATGCACTGGTTTATTGCAGGATAGTTTTTAAAGCTCATTTCATTAACAGATTTCATGAAGAGTATGACATTTGAGAAAAAAGAATTCACTTTCTTGCTTGTTTTTGTTTTCTGATAATCAACATGACCTGCCAGGAATAAATTCAGCTTTGATTATTTAATCCCCACTGGCAAGTATGCAGGTAGTTTTATGAAAAACTGATTGCTGTGTAGAGGTGAAGAAAGAAGAAGAGCATAAAAGAAGACCTTGAGCAGAAATCTGGATATTAAGAAAGCTAAAATATGGAGAACATGAGTTGGTTCACCAAGAGAACAGAGAGGAGAGAAGAGAGCATTTTCATTTAGCAGAAGTTTGTGACATATAAAAGGAAAAAAGCAAAAGAGATCAGGACAACTGACAGCCTTCTCTGTCACAAGCTCTGAGTAGCTCCTCTTTGAGCTTCTGGAAACAGATCACATATTTCCTGAAATAGTAGGTTTTGAGTGAGTCTAATATTATTATTTGCTACTCTATACTATTTTAATAATTGGAAGGCTAACGTTTGTACTGTGAGCTGTGGGATTGTGCCATCACATATGAGACAGAGAACCCTTTGCCAAGCTCCTTAGCACACCCCAACTCATCACTGAAGCCAGACTGTGATGCAAAAACCACAATTAGACAGCAAGAGACGAGAAGAGAGCAAGAAAGGTGACACCCTACATCACCGTGATACTCTGGAACCACACGGAGGCACATTCAACAAATTCAGAGTAAAATCTTGCAAGTCTGGAAGATAATACCAGTTAGAATCTAAACTGGAGAAACAGCTCCTACTTACTGCATGACCAGAAGGAAAATGGGGTGAGGAAGCAGAGAAAGTTTAGCAGGCTCATGAAAACCAGTGAGATGGATACAGCTGGAAAACTTGGAGGCTAACAAAGGGAAGGCATCGCAAATATCTGTTCTACTTCTTTATGAGGCATCCCCTTTTGGCCTTGTATGAAAATAGAGTGCAAAACTTAATACCAAAATTTGAAAAAAAAAATTTCTGAATTAGCTGACTTAAAAATCACTGAAAGTACTTTTATGCATAACTATCAATGATATCTTTATATGTAACTATAATCATCTAATAGTTTATAGCTTGCAGAAAACCTGCAAGAATTAAGTGTGGTTTCCTTCATATGAGGTCAGAACTAAATTCCTGCAATGTTAAGCTGATTAATTAGTTAAGCATTTAAAAAATGGTACAGACAGCAGGATAAAAAAACACACTGAAAGTGTCCAGAAATATTATACTTCCATGGAAAAATATTTGCATTCTGACAAAGCTGTAAGCTCAGTAAGATCTTTTTATCTATTTTACAAAATTCAGGATTACATTGTTGATATTGGCAAAAAAACCCTTATTCTTTGCTTTTCTTGCCCAATCTGAACAGTTGTTTTGAATTAACTTTTCATGTAACAAGTAACATTGCTTGTTCATCTATTATTTAGAAACTGTCTTGAGAAGACATCAGGTGAGTAGAGGAGATAATCTATCGTTCAAAATACTTTTCTAGTCATATTGTTGAATACAAGAAGGAACATAAAAATGACTAAGAGAATTCTCACATCTCTGTTAGCAGATTGTCAGAGTCCAATATTACTTGACAAGGTTCATTTTTGTTATTCCACATGCAGAGAGTTTAATGTTTAATACCAAGTTCACTTACATGTATATATTTGACATTACACAGGATTTTGACTTATCCAAGAGATATATCAGTGTGCTGACATCACAATGGAAGTACACTGAGCAGACTATAGCAATTGCAATACGCATGGTACAAATGTGATTCCTGTTAATGATCTCTATATGTTCACTGTTGTGACACTTGGTGTCCGTGGCCACCAAGACGAAATACATGGGTTGAAGCCAACTCAAGCCCATTGCTCTCTTCAAAGTCCATTCCCTGGGTCGGTTGGTTTTTACACTGGGTGGGACTTAGCCATATATACTCTTCTCTCGTGGATGGTGCCGGGCTGGGATTTGGACGGGACGATCCTTGTGGGTCCCTTCCAATTCATCTTATTCTGTGATTCTCTGATTGTCCCGAGCTAATCCAAGAAGACATTCACAACCTTTTGCCTGACACTGGAAAAACTATTTACACAGCAGATATACCTACTCAACTCTTAACACTTGTTGACCTAATCAACCAATACAGCCATTTACCTAAAACAAAGGTCACCCTGTGGTTTGTTTGTGTTGACCTAAGTTCGACTTTCCCTACAATAGTTCTGATCACTTCCTGTGCTTTTCTAGCTTGGAGCTCAGCTTCATGAATACACCTCCTATATCCATCTCCTCCAAGGCTTCCTCCATTGTAGGCGTTTATTGTTCAACCACAGAGACTTTTAACCTTAATCTTCTAAAGAAGGAAGCAGAATCTGCCTGAGTTATCAACCTACGATTTTGATTGCAAGTGTGGCGGATGGAAACCTGTCCATAATATGCAGAGGGGTGCAGCCTCCACCAAAAACTCAGAAATTAGGCAATAACTGAAGAAATAAAATGTTAAAATCCATCAGATAACTCATAATTCTAAGTAGACTCTGGATATTATTTTTATTTTTCTTTTCTTTACAGACTCAACTACTTTACTGTTGAGAGTGCTCTCTAAGATTTTCCTGTGTTTCAACAGAAGATGGGTTTGTTTTATTGAATTTGGCTATAAACAGAACTACAGTTTCTAACACTAACTATGTTTATGAAAAGTTATACTGTAGAATTACATCAGAAAAACCCTGCATTATTATTTATGTACCATGCTTAAGGTTTCTTCAGAGTTATGTTTTTTCTAAGCTAAACAAAGCCTTTCCATATGTCCTTACAAAGTCAAAGATTTGCTGAGAGCATCAGAATTGGGGAAAAATTACTTATCAGCATAAAATTTCTTATTAGCCACAAAGCTGCAAGCTGATACAACTTGGAGAGTAGAGGAGGATTATAAGACCAAATTTTCATCAATGTGACACCAAGTGAAACCAATATAAATTAGAATAACTCCAAAAATCCCCTGTGGAGTTGTGCCAGATGCTCACCAGAGTATCTGTGATCTGAATCCACTCTTAATACCTTAATAGAAACATTAAGGTAACGTATCAGTTACCACCAAGCACACCATATAAAATGTGTAGCCTTAGCTGCCTACAGAGCAAAAATCTGTTAGTCTGCCATGCTTTTACAATTCTCAAAAGCATTTAGAGATACACTGCATAGACTGGCTTTTTCATGCTTTTTTTTTTTGCTATTGCACGGCAATATTTCAAAGCTGTATTGATTTCTATTGTTTCTATTATTGGTTAATATTACAGGAAGTCATCAAGAGTATTAGTATAGAACTGAACAGAGATATCAGTGCTTTTCCACAGAAACAAACAAACAAATCCTTTGTGATTTCATCTACGAATATATGTATGTTAAAAGTTTTACCATTGAAATATCATGGACACATAGCCTGACAAAATCCTTCAGATGTATTTCCACACCTGTTAAAGTGGAAAAAAACTACTAATGCCAAATAAAACTGCAGCTTTACAATTAGGGAATTAATAGACTATTTTGTTCTTTTGGTTTTGTTTTTTTGGTTTTTTTTTCCACAGGGGTTTTATCTCCAGGTTAAGAGTTTTCTTATTATAAACTTGTAATATGGAATTTATATTCCTTAGTAATTAGGTTGATAGGAATTCAGCACTCATTATAATCTGGAAATATAAGGGTTAGTGAAGAGAAGATTCCTCAAGGGGCATATTTTTCAACTGATCCTGTTCTATCACATAAAACTTCTTAGGATGTTAAACTTGCACCTGGCCCCTGTGGGTTTTTTAGTGTTAGTAGCTCATTTTGAATCTTTTTACTCATCATTGCCTCAATCTCTGCCAACCATATCTATTCTGTTCTTATGTCAATAGCAAGGCATGACAGATTATGCTGAAGCTACCAGCATGCTCAGAATATTAGTAACCAGGAAAATCATATCCAATTAAGGTAAATGAAGCTCTCAGGCTCTAGCAAGAATACAGGGTGATGTCTAAAAATAAGCAACCATTTTCTAACCCACTGCCTATATTTCTGCCTGAATGAGTTAAATTTTATAAATAGCTGGTATTTGAGGGAGAAATAGGAATGTTTAAGTTATTTCTGTCTACTGGAATTTGTGAAATAAGGGCTTGTGTGACGGACAACAAGTCATCTCCTATAAAATATATGCAATTTAATATTGAAGGACATTTTATTTCTCTGTGGAGTGGCTGTTTTCATTAGCTGAATTTTCATGTCCTGTGAGTTCTTACAAAAAAAAAAAAAACAACCAAGGTGTCACTATTTCTGGATCTTTATTATTAGTAGGAGATGTGGGGGAAATCCAGCAATTTACCCAAGAAAACTTTTTCAGTTATACATTAAAATATTTTAAATAGTGTGTTTTAGCTACAGTGGAAAGGACAAAAAGAAGTACTCTGAAGGAACACTCTGATGCTAAGGTCAGGAAAGGCAGGCTGCAAAGAATGTTTGCTTGCTGACTGTTTCACTGAATCACAGAATCATTGAACGGTGTGGGTTGGAAAGAGACCTCAAAGATCATCTGCCTCCAAGCCCCCTGCCTTGGGCAGAGACACCTTGCTCTTGACCAGGTTGCTCAGAGTCCCATCCAGCCTGGCCTTGTACACTCTCATGGATGGGACATCCTCAACTTCTCTGGGCAACCTGTTCCAGTACCTCACCACCCTTGCAGTAAAGAATTTCTTCCTAATATTTAAACTTCATCTCTTTCAGTTTGAAGCCATTCCTCCTTGTCCTATCACTACGTGCCTTTGTAAAAAGTTTCTCTCCATCTTACTTGTAGGCTCACTTCAGGAACCGGAAGTCTACAATTAGGTGACCCCAAAGCCTTCTCTTGACTGTAACCTAACAAACTACTGAAAACTGATGGCTGAGATCCAAATTCAAATGAGGCCATTCTGACAGGATACATGAACAAGGGGAAATTTCATTTATTCGTACTCCTATTTTAATCTTTTACTTCCAAAAGTCATTTTCTCAGTTTTTGATCAAGTAGAAACTTGGTGCACCTGAAAATGCTCGTGTTTTTCAGGTGTGCTCATTTTAAAAGAAAGGAGCAGGTAGGTCTTCAAAACTCTGGCCAAGTCAGGTATCTGTCTTCATAGATGGATGAACTTTTCAAGCAGGGTGAACCACGAGCATTGAGTAGAAGAATATGGTACAGCAATGTGAAATCTGCTTGTAGTTTCCCGGATTACAGACACTGACATGGCTTTCTCCAAGGTAGGTGCTGGAATGGAGCCTGGAATGGGGAAGAGCTCCTGTATTCACTTCTCAAAGCAAACATGCTCAAAGTAATTCAAAGCTCCACGCACTGCTGAAAAACTAGTTAGAATAATTAAGATAAACTCAAGTGTGCTTTACCTCAGAGATCCATTGCAGTTTTAAGTTATGAGAAATTTAACACTGGCTTGCTGTACGGTTTTACAGATTCGGAGTGTAGACTTCTGTCATATTAAACCTCATGATAGCATTATCTCTGTTTTCTGCTTTATCCATCTTTTTTTGCTCAGTGGTAGGTGATAGTGGAATTTCCTTGCTTCCTGCCCGGAAATAGAACGACTACAGGAAGCAAAGAATCTCCTAATGAGGTTTCAAAGAAAAGATTAACTAGAAAATGAAGGCATATGTGTGTGACAGTGGAATCAACATTAGTTGTTTTTCAATATATCAGAATTTCTGTTAAACAAATAACCATACTTGTCTGTGCTTACTCCTAGAATATATCTCCTCTACTCACTGTTTCACTGTGAAGATTTTAATGATAACTAAATTGGCAACAAAAATGATGTGCCCCTGTTCTTGGGTGTCACTATGGCAGGGCACATGATGTCTAAGTTTGTGAACCTGAGCACACCATTATGCACACAGCTTTCAGAGCAGAACTTTCTGTCAGTGACTGGCACCATCTACATGGATATACCTTTTGCTCTCAAACACATCTTTGGGTATGGCCTTGCCTTCTTACATATCCCTCTGCTTGGTTGCTACAAAGAGTGTGTGTGTGTGTGTGTGTGTTTATGTTCAAGAATGGATTCAAAAAGAAGTAATTCATCAAGTAGATTTCTAGCAGGGAGCTGATAGGTCTTTGGAACCATTACCCATGCTGGCCATACACAGGGAGTTTGTATAACATAAATCTGACTACTTGTATCTATCCTACAAAAATAAAGATCAAAATGAATGCCAGACACACAACTGTTACATATCAGTTTAACTGCAACGATCCTTTAATTTCATTAACTTTTACACCTTCTTCACATGCCTAATTCTCCATGAATCTTCTTTCCACTGGATGGAAAATGAAGTCAGTTTCTTGTAACCATAAGTCATCCCTGGAAGTAAATTATCAGTGAATGGTATTTTCAAATGGTTCATAGTGCCTGCATCTTACTAAGAAAAATTCTTGTCATAATATCATTGCAAATTAAAACAGAAATATTGTGCATACTAGAGTTGTGCCGAATGTTTTATTTAGAAAAACACTGAATCTAAAAAAATATATCATTTAAAAATTTACACCACAGTGTTCCATACATTCTTAAAAATTAAAGCTGCCTGTCCTGGCTGTATTTACTTATGAAAAATAGCTCAGCTTTAAATAAAGTCATGAAAATTGCATTCTTCTCATTTCTAGAGGTAATCAGCTATGACATTCAATGTCATAAATCTTTGCTCTATTCATTTTCTTATTCTTCTAGGAAAATAAAAATGAAATGTTTATAAAGGTGATGATCAGAGCAGCTGTAATGCAATCTCCATCCTTTCTTTCAGCCATTTTAAAGCTGAATGCATGCTGAGAGAGTTGGGAGGCTCTTTATAAGATGTCCTGAGAAGTTTAAGAAAAATTATTTCATTTTTATTACTTTTGTTTACCTGTTGTTTTCCATTATTTTTTAAAATTTGTTTTCATCTGTATTAAATGGACTTCTGAAAAATATTTTTGCAAGTTTTCATAACATGCATAAGGTCATTGGAACCCATCCCTACTCCAGCTGTAGCCTTTTGCTCTCAGTGGAAAAAGCTCTGAGAAGAGGGTTTAGACCACTGTTACGGTCCTGATGAAATACTTAAACACGAGAAGGAAGATTATAATACTAGCTTGCTTACTTTGAGAGATGATGATGTTTCTATGCTTTAATTTTCAATTTATATTTGAATTATTAGCAGGCATTCAGTGCTCATTTTGACTAATTCTCAATGGGCAGCCTTAAGCTTCAGCAAAGATTTCTAACATGTCTGAGAAAATTAAAGAAGTGTGTGGTACAGAAAGCAATAGTTAATTAGCATGAAAGTAGAATTTCTGAATGCACATTTACAGATTTTTTTCTCTAGTTAGAGATGAGGAAGTGTACACTGACTTCATTCGGTACATGCCTGGGATTCTTCTCTCCCAACTGTAATGAACATTGCAGAAAGTTTCTTTATGCTTCTAAGACTTTCCCAGATGATCAGCATTTTATGAACAAGGGCCTTATCTGTGGTGTTTTATGGTTTATCTCTGGTTCTACTTCTTCTGTGTAATTTTTGGATTGTCTTGAATTTCTCCCACTTATTCAACCAAGGTTGACACAAAATCAGGAACCCAGTTTATATGAGCTGGTTCTAAAAATTGTCACTGTTTTAGTAGGTTTGTAAAGACCTGCAGATCACTCATCATATTCACTAGCTATAAAACTAATATAAATATTCTGGAGCAGAAAAGAAAAAGAGAGGCTAGAACTAAACAAAAATTTTTTTAATTGTCAAACTTCATGACCTCTTTCTGTATGAAAGTGGGATGATAAGAGAAGGCTTAAAGACCCTCATTAAAGCACCCCAGAAATAATTGAAGATTGTGTTAACTCATACCAACTCCTGAAAATTTATTCTATCTGTAAGTGCATGCATTCTGAAGGTCCTTTAGAAGTACATTCTAATGCTAATTACATTAGTGCCCCCGCTCCTTTTGGTATGATGGACCACAGGAATTACTTTAAAACACCAGCTTTGTGAACACCTGGAATTAGAAAATTGAGGGATTCCCTTTGATTACTTTGATTTACATCCAAGCTGCTCATAAATGTCCCACTCAAGAGCCAGAAGATTCAAATCAGAAAGCTGCAATAAGTACTTCTTTTCTGACTCAGCACTTTTTCCCCAAATAATCTTAAAATCAAGAATCTCTGAGATCCAAAGTCAGGTTATAAAAATTCATTCATCTAATAGAGTGGAAGTAGTTTCAAGGGTGACCAAATTTATGTTAAGCATAACTGACAAGGACTCTGTAGAACATTTATCCTGTGTTTTCCCAGATCAAGGAATCTCCATCTGTCTTGGTTCTTAGCTGCCAAGGAGCACCAACAATGTCAGGAATTCATACAGGCTTTAAGGAAATCATGTTTAACTTCTGTAGATCCATTGCTACAAAGAATTCATCTCATATGGAAATTTTCCAATACATGGCTGCCAACTCTACAGACAACAACAGAGATACCTCAGTTAAAAAGTGTCTGAACGACAGCTCTTATTACCTCAGTGTCAAAAGGGGCAACTGAGTGAAATGAAACTGAGGAAGATAAGACAAAAAAGGATGATGTAAAAGGCAGCTAAAGGTTCTTTCATGCACATTCAGTGGCTATACCAGGATTTGAATCCTTGGAATTCTACAGGGAAATGCAATCCTTTCCATATAAATGACACCAGGAATATTGGCCATTTCAGCCATAATCAAGACCAGATGAAAGAAGGAAAAAAGCCTCTTTAATGATCTATTCATGCTGCTGTGCAGAAAGTATAAGAGAGAAAGATGGCCTGCAGACAGTGTTATAAGGGTTCTGCGATGGACAAGTTTTGCTCTACACAGTACAGGTTAGACTTTGATTCATTTATATATTGTTAAATATATATATATATTTATACAAATCCTGCATACTCCTAATCACTTATAGCCTGAGCTGTGTAAAATGGTCCTTTTATTTTACCATGGCTTTTTCTGTCATATCTTAAAAATCCTCTTCTCTCTTCCAGTGAAGCCATGATATCAATTGATATGTGGTAAAGGCAAGTACTTATTTTACAGAAAATAGGATAGATGAAAGCACTGAAATGCCATGGTGATGAACAACATAAAGGAGTCTACAGATATAATAAAGTATGAATAAGATTAGATTACACCGTGGAGAAATTAAGAAAACCACTCTTTACAAGGTTTATTATACATATTTAGAAAAAATACCATCTCTTCTGAAAACAAGTTGTCTCACTTTACAACAACCAAATAGATTCATAACTATTCTATTTTTTTAGAAATGTCATAATGTGAATTTCCCTAAACTGAAGGCTACAGATAGGTGAGCAGTACATAACATTTTAAAGAATTTAACTTTTTCAAGAAAAGGCAGAGTTTATTAAATACATGAGTTGCAATGTACATAAAATTCACATACAAATCACTATTACTTTTTTGTTTGCCAATTTCACACTAAGGATTTCTGCCAGAAAATTAGGTCAAATTATTTAAGATCAGTTTTCATGTGCTGCCTGAGGCTCACGGCTAAAAAAATATGGAATCGTATTTGTTGCTTTTGCATAGAAACAGATTTTTATGAGAAAAAATGTAAACCAGAAAGTTTATGTGTTTGTATTTTATATATTGCAGTAAACTTTAACAGCTAATTACTATGCCTTGCTCCTTGGAACAGCTGAAGGCAGCCATGTTTTCTCACTCAAGAACAGACACACCATATGCTAGCCTTCTTTTTGTAGTAGATGGACAGGGAGGTTTGAAAAAAGCTGGGTATATGAATGCAACATTGAAGGTGTGCCAGGTTAGAAACAATCACTTCAATTATCTCTATGGTAGTGCTTTTCAACTATTCCAATGGTATCTCTTCACGGTGGATTGTTGTCTGGCATCGACAAAACCGAAAGCATGAGCCTTTCTTGCTAGAAAGAGCTGGACTAAGTCCACCAGGTTGGCTGTAGTACGTGATCTGCCTCATTTCTGTGCTGACACTGTTCTTTTAAGCCATTCAAGTTCTTTATCTGCACAGCTGCTGCTTCACTTATTAGTATGCTACAAAGGAGCTCATTCTAGGGTAGCTCACTCCAGGACAGCTCTCAAAGGCAAACTGGATGAAACTTCGAACTGCATGCTTCTCCAACATTATTCCAGTTGACTTTGTACTTTCAAGTACCACATGCACCTATCAGGGCATGTACCATGCACATTTCATCTTGTGCTACAAAAATGCTTCTTTAGCAAGCTGAAACTTACTTCATGATGTCATAGACAGATCAAAAAAATCATCATCTTGTTTTCAGTTGCAATTATTTCCAAACAACACTGTCTCTATGCTCCATTTCTAAAGACTAAACTTCCCAGTCTTCCATAGTACTTCTCTGCACTTTTTTGTCTTTCTTCTATCAGCGTTCATTATTAGAAAAAAATAAAAAGGCGTTTCCCTACTGCACAGCTTTCGCTTCTACCTCTAGATACTTGGCTTTTCTTTTGACTCTTTCTCCCAGCTGTAACAAAAGGGAAAGTAACTTTGAATGTGGGACAATATCCCCAACATAAATGAAGTCTCAATTTGAAATCCACATTTAAAAGTCATCATTTTACTTGCAAGTTAAGATCATTGCAATTTTTCAAAAAGAATATTTTTACTTTCAACAGTATATTTGTTTAGAAATATATTGCGCAGTGCTGTCAGCTAGACATTTATATTGACCAGTGTTAGATCAGCAACACAAGGTTTTGGTGCCAAAAAAATTTCAAATATTCTCAGCCATCCTAACCAATTAATTGTGCATTGGGGGGAAAAAAATAGAAAAATAAATCTGTACACAAAATATTATTTTTATACATTGTGAGGTATTTTAAAAGTATGTTTCATTAGCTCCAATTAATGCTGATAGCACATCACAGGGAATGCATTCCTGCCTAGGCTGGAACAAGTTTTTACAGTAGATACATACATATATATATACTCAATTTTAAAACTTACTCTAAAATTTCTACGATGGAAGTTACCATGTTAAGGAGACTTCCCTGTCCAGCCACCCAGGGGCCACTCTGGCAGTCACACCACTCACCGCCTGAGCTGGGACCAAAGCCCCTCCACAGCTACACCCATCACACTCACACATTTAGACCAGGTGTCCTTACCAGCTTGACCCCAGCTCCACTCCCATGGCAGAGTCTCAGATGTCCAGATACTTAAAAATAATTTAAACATGATAAAATAACTAAATTACCAGATAACAGCTCAAGCTGGGTACCTCTGAGGAGAGACACAGAGCAAAGAAAACTGTTTTATACCCTCACAGTCTAAGCATGGGAAAGTCTGGGGTCACTGTCTCCTGCTGTGTCTCTGAGAGTCTGGTCCCCTGGCTGTGCCACAGGTCCCTGGACCCTTTTATGCAAAGGGCTGGCAGTTCATGGCTTCTTTTCTGAGGCTGCTGACACCCAGAGCTCAACTTGCAGCTCACCAACTGTTTTATACCCTCACAGTCTAAGCATGGGAAAGTCTGGGGTCACTGTCTCCTGCTGTGTCTCTGAGAGTCTGGTCCCCTGGCTGTGCCACAGGTCCCTGGACCCTTTTATGCAAAGGGCTGGCAGTTCATGGCTTCTTTTCTGAGNTTGCTCCTTGGAACAGCTGAAGGCAGCCATGTTTTCTCACTCAAGAACAGACACACCATATGCTAGCCTTCTTTTTGTAGTAGATGGACAGGGAGGTTTGAAAAAAGCTGGGTATATGAATGCAACATTGAAGGTGTGCCAGGTTAGAAACAATCACTTCAATTATCTCTATGGTAGTGCTTTTCAACTATTCCAATGGTATCTCTTCACGGTGGATTGTTGTCTGGCATCGACAAAACCGAAAGCATGAGCCTTTCTTGCTAGAAAGAGCTGGACTAAGTCCACCAGGTTGGCTGTAGTACGTGATCTGCCTCATTTCTGTGCTGACACTGTTCTTTTAAGCCATTCAAGTTCTTTATCTGCACAGCTGCTGCTTCACTTATTAGTATGCTACAAAGGAGCTCATTCTAGGGTAGCTCACTCCAGGACAGCTCTCAAAGGCAAACTGGATGAAACTTCGAACTGCATGCTTCTCCAACATTATTCCAGTTGACTTTGTACTTTCAAGTACCACATGCACCTATCAGGGCATGTACCATGCACATTTCATCTTGTGCTACAAAAATGCTTCTTTAGCAAGCTGAAACTTACTTCATGATGTCATAGACAGATCAAAAAAATCATCATCTTGTTTTCAGTTGCAATTATTTCCAAACAACACTGTCTCTATGCTCCATTTCTAAAGACTAAACTTCCCAGTCTTCCATAGTACTTCTCTGCACTTTTTTGTCTTTCTTCTATCAGCGTTCATTATTAGAAAAAAATAAAAAGGCGTTTCCCTACTGCACAGCTTTCGCTTCTACCTCTAGATACTTGGCTTTTCTTTTGACTCTTTCTCCCAGCTGTAACAAAAGGGAAAGTAACTTTGAATGTGGGACAATATCCCCAACATAAATGAAGTCTCAATTTGAAATCCACATTTAAAAGTCATCATTTTACTTGCAAGTTAAGATCATTGCAATTTTTCAAAAAGAATATTTTTACTTTCAACAGTATATTTGTTTAGAAATATATTGCGCAGTGCTGTCAGCTAGACATTTATATTGACCAGTGTTAGATCAGCAACACAAGGTTTTGGTGCCAAAAAAATTTCAAATATTCTCAGCCATCCTAACCAATTAATTGTGCATTGGGGGGAAAAAAATAGAAAAATAAATCTGTACACAAAATATTATTTTTATACATTGTGAGGTATTTTAAAAGTATGTTTCATTAGCTCCAATTAATGCTGATAGCACATCACAGGGAATGCATTCCTGCCTAGGCTGGAACAAGTTTTTACAGTAGATACATACATATATATATACTCAATTTTAAAACTTACTCTAAAATTTCTACGATGGAAGTTACCATGTTAAGGAGACTTCCCTGTCCAGCCACCCAGGGGCCACTCTGGCAGTCACACCACTCACCGCCTGAGCTGGGACCAAAGCCCCTCCACAGCTACACCCATCACACTCACACATTTAGACCAGGTGTCCTTACCAGCTTGACCCCAGCTCCACTCCCATGGCAGAGTCTCAGATGTCCAGATACTTAAAAATAATTTAAACATGATAAAATAACTAAATTACCAGATAACAGCTCAAGCTGGGTACCTCTGAGGAGAGACACAGAGCAAAGAAAACTGTTTTATACCCTCACAGTCTAAGCATGGGAAAGTCTGGGGTCACTGTCTCCTGCTGTGTCTCTGAGAGTCTGGTCCCCTGGCTGTGCCACAGGTCCCTGGACCCTTTTATGCAAAGGGCTGGCAGTTCATGGCTTCTTTTCTGAGGCTGCTGACACCCAGAGCTCAACTTGCAGCTCACCCTGCACCCTGAGCTGCCTGCACTGTGTCCCTCAGCAACCATATGTACTAATTTTTCTTCCTAGTTCTCTGTCCAAATAGACATTTGCTTAAAAAGTAAGTCTTGTTTTGGACTTTAATTTCAAACTCTAATCCACAAAGAAAATGTTCTTCTAATATCTCTGAAACCATAGTTGTGAATTTTTCATCTTATCATTCAAAGAGTTCTAAACCTTCCACCAGTAAGGAAAATGAAAACCATACTCATAAAGGACCACACAGACTTCAGCTGGTGAAAACCAACAGTTAAAATAAACTTACTTAGAGTCCATCACTGTCTGTATGAGTGGATTGCTTGCATGCATTCTTCTTTCACAGATCTGTCTGTTTTATGAACCTATTTGTATTTTTGTCATCTATGACATCCTGTAGCAACAAGTTCCACAATTCAGCTGATTTGTGTAAAAAATATTGCCTTTTGTATTCTTTAACATCTGGTTCCTAGGAAGTTCTTTTGATGTACTTATGCACTTCTTCCAATCCACTCAGGACTTTATTGACTAACTAATTCCAGCTGCCTCTTTTTCTAGCTATAGAGACTGTTTGCACAAAAAACCCCTACTCCATAAGTTTTATTATTCTTTTTACCATAGTCTATTTTTATATATTCTACTGAGACTAGAAGGAGAAACAGAACTGCAAAGTGTTTACCCATTTCTCTAAATATGCTCCTAAATTGTTTATTCCTTTCCTAGTCATTCAATATGCTATTTTCAGGTTTTTTGAGCACTTCCTAGAATGAGTCTGATGTTTTTGTAGAATTGTCGACAATGAGTCTGGAAGCACTTTCCTGAACGGTAATAAGTTATTTAGGTTCTCTCATTGTTTATATACATAGATGTTATTCCATCTGCTCATTGTTCTACATTTATCACCACTGAATTTCATCTTTTACTGCTCCTTCAGTCTTGTAAACTTGTGCAACTTTTCATTGCCAGATTTTGCTTTTACTACCCTGAATAATTTAATGCTACCAGAAAACTTTGTCACCTCACTGCTCACCTCTTTTCCAGAAAGCTTATGAATGTGTGCAATAGATGAGCACATGAGAAAATGCAATGTGCAATGAATTTACAGAAGTGTCTAGCTCTGACTTCCCCTGTTTCTCCCCTTTTTCCACACCTCTGCAGCCACTTCATCATCCAAGGACTATATAGGACTGCAGAGAGACAAAAGATAATTATTCATCAATTTAGAGATGGAACAACAGTGCTAAAAACAGGACAAATATATGCAATAAGTTTTTCAGCATTTCTGGTGGAAATAGTTGTTCCTTAAAGGTAGGATCATGTGGAGCCAATAGCCCAGAAAAACCCTAGGTGAATGACTGCTCTTTCCTTTAATATTCAGGTGGGGTTTTTTACAGAATGAAATTTGTTTCTTTCTATGCCTTTCCTACTAATGTAATATCTCAAAGTTACACTTTCATTTTCATATTTCCAGTGCTAAAGTACTACCTGAGAGAGGTGAAGTATGCAAGTATCCACAAAGTTGTGCTTTCTCTTGTTTTTGGATTGTTGATTGTTGTTTTTGTGAATTTACCAGAGCCTCAAAAGACTCTACCAATGTCAGCGTGGTTGTTCCTAAACTGAGCATCATGACATAAATGTCAGCGGATAAGAAGAGAGTCCCTGCAAACAATAAAACCCAGGGAAATGTTAATTGGAGATTAACACGCAGGACATTGGAAGGCAAGAAGAAAAGTGTTTAGAACCTACTGCTAATGTAGTCTCATTTTGGATACCTTTAAGTACCAAACACTACTTTCAAATGGTACACTGTTACTGGAAAGCTAATCAAAAGCATGTTCTGGGTTTAGGTACATGTATCTATTTAAAGTTATAGGCTTGGTGTGTTTTGTTCTAGTTCTTTGCTTGGCTTGTTATTGCACAGTTTTTTAACTGAATGTAGTGTATAACTAGTTTTATTGCCTATGTAGACACATGTACTTCTAGAAACAAATCAAATATATGAGGGAATAACAACTTTTATTTCTATTTTTTTGAGGAAGAGAAAAAAATTTATCACTTACTGCTCTTTGTTGATGTAATGAGAATTCAAGGTGGTATTAAACTACAGAGAATCTTTCAATATGGAATTTTGCATAAAATTTTATGTAGTTTATTACTGAATAGAACTTACGAAGCAATTGACTTCAAATTGTCTATTCCTATCTACAGCTTAATTAAGACCTTGTGTTGTTTCTCAGATATTTTTCTTGCCACATTACCAAACTTCACTTTATAGGTTGCACTTAATAATGAACCTAAGAAAAGTTTCCTAAGTAACAACATTCTATTTGAGCCTAGCCAAAGTGGCAGAGGAAGAGCTACCTCCTTTTCAAAACTGGGAATAGGTCATGGTAAGAAGACAACTGTTCATTAGGTGATTTATTCATGTGCTAGTTTTGCCTGTGGTAGAGTTAATTTTCTTCACAGTGAATAGTATGAGGGTGTGGTTTGGTTTTGTGCTGAAAACAGTGCTGATATTACAGAGGTGTTTTCATTACTGCTGAGTAGTGCTTTTACAGAGTCAAGGCCTTTCCTGTTTCTTGTACTGCTCTGACACCGAGGAGACACAATCAGTTTGGAGGTGACACAGCTGTTGGGACAGCTGAACCCAACTTCCCAAAGGTGTATTCCATAGCACATGACATCATACTCAGTATATATAAGTGAGGAGAAGAAGGAGGAAGGGGGATTTTCAGAGTGATGGCATTTGTCTGCCCAAGTCAAAATTACACATGATGGAGCCCTGCTTACCTGGAGATGACTGAACACCTGCCTGCTCATGGGAAGGGGTGAATTAATTCCTTTTTTTGTGGTGCTTGTGTGCATGGTTGCTGCTTTACTTATTAACCAGTCTTTATCTCCAGCCATGTTTTTTTAGCTTTTTTTTTTTCAGTTCTCTCCTCAGTTCTGCTGGTGTGGGAGTGAGAGTGTGACTGAGTGGTACTTAGTTGCTGGTTGGGATTAAACCATGAAAACTCACTTATTTAGAGCAACAGTTATAATAATAACTGTTATAAATAATAAACTTATTTAGAGCAAACAGCTATTGCTTTACCTGTTTTGGTTTTAGCTTACCTTTCTATTGCTGCTGTAATGTCCATTGTTACAATCATGTCGATAAATTGTTTAAATGACAGAGAGTAATATGCAGTAGTTACCATTTTTAGCCTGAGCTATGTGTAATACTCGACCAAAGCTGAAGTGTGTAGCTGTGGAGATGGGGAATGATAGCAAAGGCCCTGACAGTGTGAGCACAGGATGAAAGCAGAGGCTTCAGGCAATCAGGCTTTAGGCATAGCTTCAGCAAACAGTTTCTAATGATCAGAAGAATGTAATTTTGGAGGCCTAGTAAAAATTGGTTTTAAGGAAAACAAAAAGGAAATTATCCAACATATGTAAACTGCACTATACATAGAAAAAAAATGAAAAACATAAAAATAGCACCAAGTGGTGCTATAGCATGAATAAAAAGAACATAAGAGTGTCATGGTTCTGGTGACAGTTTTTAGATGTTGATGACTCAGCTTAAAGCTATGCCACCTGCTTCTCGGAAGACTGGATCCATCAACTTTAGGACCTACAGAAGTACTGAAAGTGTGAGCATATCCCCAAAGAAACTATTAGATACTAAAAAGTTTGTGTATATCAATATTAGATGTTTCATTAAAGCTTCTTTTTTCTTGCAATAATTACCCAATTTGGTTACTGTCATTGTAAATCAAGTGATATTTTTTAATAGTTTAACTATCCTTTCACTAGCCTAATAAATTGTTGGCTTAAGTATGAAGATAGTTTCCTTAGCCCACAGAAGCTGCAGCATATGACTCATCTGGTGCCCTGCCCTGGAATTCTGGTAGGAGTTTGGAAATAACCACTGAAGACAGTTCTTAATTTGAGTATAGAGAGAAACCAATGAGACATTTTAAATTGGGTGTATCATATGGTGACTATTGCGTGTACCAGATACTTTTTCAATAAACTTTTTAGTAGTTCCATTGACTATATCTGCAAAAGAAGATATGTAGGAGCATGCTACAAAGATCTGAAAATGTCACTGCCAGTTATCTGTTAAGGACTAAAACTGTCTGAAGAAGAGTTTTTGCTTTATCAATGGATAAAGATTTTCACTATCACCTCTCTAATTTTTCATTTTTATTTTTAAGGAAGGGCTATTCAAAAACTATGAGGAATGAGTGAGGCAAAATTCATGCTTTGGAGAACAGACAAAATGGCTGATTTTTGCAAGAGGACTCTCACTTTGCACTTTAGGAACAGGACTTAATGAGAAGTCAAGGAGTGGAAGAGGGGCAGGGACTTATTCCTGCTTTATTGGTAGATTCTCATTCTTCCATCTAGTTTTTCTGTGAACAACTGCAAAAAATGCAGACCTGCTGGGGCCAAACTCCAGCTCTTGGTTACCTTTCAGTGCAAGCCAACGTTATGCATATTCCTATGTTATTTGGAATGCAAGCCAATGAAACAGATTTCTCCTGTCTGATTGCAGTCAACAGCACCAAATGGCAGTGGGTAAAAAAAATCTGTGTCCTGGCTGAACGCACTCATCTTTTTGAAGAGTAACACATCTTCATGGTTCTTACCGTAGAGACATGTTACATATTCTGCTTTTTAGAATTTTCCTTCTGTTTTCATCTAGATTCCTACTGTCCAGCTGATTTTCCCTAAGAAGATAATAACTACTCAATGGGAGATATCTGTTCTGGAGTCATGCTTTGTTTTTGCAACTGTTAACTGTGGGATGGACACTCACTGTTTCCCACAGGTCAAATTTTAAGTTATGGATTTTAAGCCACGGAAATAATAAAATTTATCCGGACCTTATACAGACCTGGCAGGAGACCTGCAGGAGAGCAAGCTAAAGGTTTTAAGCTCAAGATATTAATATATTATCCTATTTGTCGTGGCTTAGGAATGGTATTCCACAGTTCAGTGCCCCTACCAAGTCTCTCCAAAACCACATGCTATTCCCCCTTCCCCTCCCATTTCCTCTGGTAGTAGGATGAATTTGAGAATTGGAGGCACAAAAGGCAAAGATCTCGGGCTGAGATAGGAAAAAATTACTGGAAAGAGCAATGACATAAGAAAATAACCAGTAACAGCAGACAATTAAAAACAAAATGTATGAGAAAATAAATCATTCATGGGAATTTTCATGGGGAAAAACACCCCTGATAAAAGACAATCCACCATATTTTCTCAATTGGAAGGAACCCCTTCTCCTCAGAAGAAAGAGACTCTCTTCCTCCTGTGCCCAGCAACCATGCGAGGTGGTACAGAATAACTCATTAACCCTATCTTGACTGGTACCAGGACACTATGCTAAGAAGAATAATTTTATGTTCACCAGAGTAGATATCTGAATAACAGTTTTTTGCCAAAACAAGACATGACCATGATTTAAAGATGCCACTATTTTTTATAACGTTTTAATACTTGACATCACTCTGAAGTATGATAGGTGTTGTAAAGCTGATGCAGAAGAAAAGAAGAAAAAGAAAATGTTAAAGACCCATTGCGTCAATATTGTCACCCTGAGTTGTAGATTAAATGTTGTAAGATGATCTTATAGCTCTTTTCCAGCCTAAATGATTCTGTGAATCTGTGGCAGATGGATTTCAGTGATGGTGACTGGGAGAGGTTGTGGAAGGAACAGCAGAAGGAGTGACTCACACTCCGAGATGTTTCTTGGTCAGAAATGCATTAAAATATGGAGTCAGTAATTAAGATTTAATTTAACTGTAATCCTCATCAGTACTCTCTACCATTTTTATATATTATTTTTTCTCTGTGTTCTCTTTCATGCTAAGAAAACATCTGAAGGACATCCAAAAAGGATATATTAAATTAATCTCATATATAAAAACCCCAATAATCTGTTCTAGGCTTCACTGCTTGGAATCAAAGTTCTTCACCTGATTTCTGCAGGACTCTACATCCTGTGCACTCCTCCTTCATGGAGGAAAGAAAGAAATAAATTAGTTTTCTTTTACTACCTCTTTCACTTATAAAAAGAAACATGAAGAAACCATGAATCACTCTGTGACATGAATGAGGAGGAAATTGTCTGAAAAGAATTCACTTGTAGTGAAATAAACTCACATAACATGAAACGAAAACCTAATGTACTTCATGGTGTTTCTAAGGATTTATATTTTATTGCTAGCAAAGAGCAAATCAGGCTCTTTGCATACAGAAAACTTTGCATACAAAAACTGCTCAGAAAAGACAATTTACTTTACACTACCCTCCACTTTCTAATGTCCCTCTCCTTGTTCACAGTAAAAACTTTTATTACACTCTGTGAATCTTACCATCTCAATGATAAATTCTTGTCTGGAATGAAGACTTGGTGATAGAGAAGTATCACAACCTGGGAAGAGGTTACCAAATCTCAACTAGATTTTCTTATTCTTACAAAATTCTACAGTTTCTTAATCTTTGCTATGTACCAACGGATGGAGAAGTTTCAAGTGTGTGTTATTTGGGAGAACCGCACTGTAGAAATGACAGAAAAGTCAGTGTTTAAAATGCTAAATTGTGCCCCAGTACATTTCTGCCTTCAGAGTAAGAAAGAGAGAGGAAGAAGTTGCTTAGAAAGAACTCATTTATAATGAAAAGGCACTGGAATAAAAGTCTTAAATTTTTTGCCATTTTTATAAGGTATTCTATATTCTGTTTACAATGAACAGCTCAGCCCCAGTATAGTCTTATCATAGTTAGAAACTGATATCTAACATTAAAATTTAATGGACTGTTACTGTACATACAACTGACATGTACAAGATACAAAAATTCTATTTATCCAAAGATAAGAAAATGAATTTATTACGTCAAGAGGTGCTGCAAGAAAAGCATAGAAAATAAAACAGATAAAAGCACTATATTCACTAGATAAAACATTCTTAGTAACTTTAATGCAATATCATTAACCACAATTTTTTCACTGTTATTAAAGAGAAATTTAAAAACCATAACAAAAATCAAGTTTCTTTGCTTTTTAAAAAAGCCCTACTTGTTGCTGTAAATAACTCAAATGCATATTTTATTAAAGCAGTTATTATATTCAACTCTTTAAAACAAATGCATTTAACATGTAAAATATTCAGAGAATTGTGTATTCAAAAAAATTATGAGGCTAATATTTAGGACAATATTTCTTTTGCTCAGAGGCTCTATGTATAGTCTCGAAATCCATTAAAAGCAAGGTACAAGATTGCAACATTATTAGGCTGTGGGAACTAAAAGCCCTTTAGTTTATGCCACCGACAGTTTTTGACTCCTTTACATGTAGATGTTCCCCCTGTCTATGCCCTGAATGTGCTGCAGAAGATGAAAAACAAAGATGTGGATCCTGGGAACAAAGAGTCTGTTGGAACCAGGTAACATCCATGGTGTTACTTCCCCCCGACCTGAACATGAGAGCATAAGGTCAGGGCAGAGAGTAAGGGAGTGTATCCAGGGGTGTAACGGCTTCCTGCTGCAACAATCCAAGCACATAACATACCTGCATCTGGCCTTTTGGATAAACATTAGTAGTGGGGATAATATTGGTAGGGGTAACAAGATTTCAGAGGAAAAGATTTCAGCAAATGAACCTGGAATGTACATACACAGCTGGTAAGAGTAAATTTTCTTAAAGGGAAGGAGAATTCACAAAGCGAATGGCATGTAAAATTTAATTTACTATTTGATTTTTAAAATTATCTCTCTGGCCAGTGCATCTGATACTTACATCCTCACAGGCATTTTTAGGTTTCCCTGTTGCACATGTAAATCCTCTCCAGCCCCATTATGGTGTCCTAAAAAAGTAGGAAGCAAAACTATTGGCTTCTTATTATCGGTTTCAGTTTCACACAACAGAGCACAGATCCCATCAACATTCATGCAATCAATGTGGTTATAACCAATGCTGCTTGCCTTTGTCATGGTTAAAATTGAGGTAATTGTTTTTCTTCCTTCTCTCTGTTGAATTGGACTCAAAGGCAAAGCCAGCTTCTAAAATATTATGCCACCATGTGTGAACAGCTATTTAATACTCTTTAAGTATTAAAGAGTATAGCTAGCATGTGTGAAGAGCTTTTTAATACCTAGTCCCTTGTCTCAGATCTGTATTTGTGTACTGGTTTGAAGACTTGTATTAATTTAAGTGTTTTAGAGAAAAAGTCTGGCATGATCTAATTTGTCCCATTAGTCACTTGGTCTAACATTTTCACAAGCACTATTTCCTCACATTTGTGAAAATTTGGTTGATATCTGAGAATTGAAAATTGCAGCCTTTTTCATCAGACTGAAAATAAAATGACCTTAAAGCAAACTATTCATTTGTCTTTTTGTTTTTGGAGATATGTGTATGTATACGTGCATATTTGCAGAGTTGTAACTGTCTAACACAATATAAAAGTCACAAAAAGGAAAGAAAAATGGGAATGGGTTAAAACTGTAAATAAACTTGAACTATCAGGCTTCTGCAACTTGTGTCGGATTTAAAATGTCATTACAAAACACTCTTTAATTGTACCTTTAATATCTGAAGGTGGAAAACTGTAATATCTTTGAAAGAAAGTTTGCAATAGAACAGCAAAATTCCTATATTAATTTTAATAAAGCTCTCAATAGGATCAAAAGGTTTTGTAGATTTAAAAAACAGATAGTGTGTTTTCAACCACTGTGGGGCTTTTTAAATTTCATTTTTTCAGGCTCTTGCAAGTTTATTATTAAACATTTGGATTCCCATATACATTCACAGAATGTGAAGATCCTATAAAACCAGCCTGAGACCAAAACATGTGCAAATGCTAATCCCCAAATCCCTAATCAAAATTCCCAAAACTTTACAAACCGCAGTACCTGTGAATAACCAACCAATGGCTAGACATCACACTCCAAGTTTTGGAAATCCTCCACGTTTCTATCATGATTTCATGTATCTGCAAATTCAGATCAGACACGCATTTGTGATTTACTCTGTACTCTTCATTATTGTACACTTTAAAAAGAACCAGGCACAGCCCCATGTAATTCAGTGACCAGCTTAGCTTTGAATGCAAGCAATATGTTGAACACTTGTTACATCACAACATTCCTACTGTGGTTTTTGTGAAACACTAATATTTAATTCCAAGGTTTACTGAAGCTGGTGTGTGTGCGCCATGTGAGCACATAGAATAGAGATGCCTTGGGAATACATAGTTACTCAGGGAGTTTTGGTAGGAGGAGAACTACTGTGTAAAAAAAAAATCAATAGCTGAACTCATCCTTCCTAGGACTCATCCTTCCAAAAGACTATGAGGTAATACAAAAAGAAAACTTAATTTGCCAGTGAAAAGGTCAGACAAAAATAGACAAATTAGAGTGAATAAGAGATTCTGATTTTTTTTCAACAAAGAATGCATGTTGCTTAAGTAAGATTGGAAAAAGGGATACCAGGGCAATGAAAATGTTATCATGGAGCTGGAAATTGCTTCATCCAGAAGTGCATAAGAGAGCCCATGGGTTCCTGATGGAGAACCTGGTATTCTCTGTTCTATAGTGTGTTTTGAGCTGGGGTCACAGAGAAGAGTAACAATAGGATTGGATGATTGTTTTTGTATCTGAATAAAGTTAAAACTCATTATGATCAGAGCTCATCCAAATACGAAAAAAAATTAAAAATCAGTACACTTCAGTACTTCATTGTAAAAGTAGGGGAAGTGATGACAACAGAAAGCAAACTAATTTCTTCTACTTCTCTTTTGCTATTTCTTCTTTTATTATAATTATCTTAAAATGATAGAAGTAAAGGACAAAGGAAAGCTTTTAAAGGGTAAAGGTGATTGGAAAAGAAAGAGGAGTATTTCTAAGGAGAAACACATCTCCCCAAGTCAAAAGAACATGCTAAAAATGGAAATATATTTCTTACTAAACTGATGGATGGAACAGCAATAACTTTAAAATTTTCATATTTTCCTCCTTTCTTAAAACAGTCATACTTAATCTGAAACTCTCTTTAAATTTATAATATTTTCTAGATATTCTTGCCTCCCTTTGTGTTTATCTTGAGCTGACCTGACCTCCATTTCTTGGTGAGGGCATTGTCCATTAACGTGGCAGAGTCAGTCTCCCCTACTGCCCACTTGTGACATTGCACATCCTAGAGGATGTGTCTGGCATCTTTCTCTCAGTCACGTGATGTTCAGGCATTCAGATCAGGCACTACAATTTTGTCACACATCTGTTACTGCACAGCTCTTCAGGGCAGCTGTGTGGAAAGAATTCTGTCTGCCACAGGCTGTGCTAACTCTTCTAAGAGAGAGCAGTCCCATCAACATGAAGCTGGGAGGATGAAGGAAATATAGAATAAAAACTATCAGCAAAATTCAGGGCTCAATAGCAGTAGAAATACAAGTCAAGTAACAAGGCATTTTTCAATTCTTTATGCAAAAAAAATCCAGTGATTTATTTAATTCATATAACAGATTGTTGAACCTCTTTAAGAAATTCAGTAAAATGCATACTAAAGATGGAAGTTTTAGTGAAATCTGGGCTGTCTCTGTCTCCAGTAATGTGCTTTTTATTGTTCTGATGTCTTTGAACGTTTCAAAAGGAGAATTTGGAAATTTGTCTGTTTCATTTAGCAATCATTCTATACTTTTGAATACTTATGAATAAGTGTTGATTATGGAAGTCATGCTAAGGCATATGGAAAATACTGATGTCACTGATGTCAGCCAACATGGCTTCATTAAGGGCAAATTTTGGCTCAAAAATTTGGTGACCTTCTGTATGGAGATTACAGTGTTGGTCAATGGCTCGATATCCAATTGGAGAGCAGTGACTAGCGACGGTCCTCAGAGGTCAGTATTGGGACTGGTGCCATTTAACATATTTGTTGGCAGCTTGGACAGTGGGATTAGTGCACCCTCAGACAAGTTTGCTGATTGCATCAGGCTGTGTGGCGCTGTCAACATGCTGGAGGGAGGGGATGCCATCCAGAGGGACCTTGACAGGACTGAGAAGTGGGCCTGTGATAACTTCATGAAGTGCAAGAAGGCCAAGTGTACAGTCCTGCATGTGAATCCAAACCACAAATACAAACTGGCTGAAGAATGGGTTGAGATCAGCAGTGAGGAGAAAGACATAAGGGTGTTGGTTGACGAGAAGCTCAAAACAACTTGGCAACATGTACTCGGAGCCTGGAAACACAACTGTATTCCAGGCTGCATCAAAAGAAGCATGACTAGCAGGTCAAGAGAGGAGTTTTCTAACCCTCTACTCCATTTGTGAGATCCCACTCAGACCACTGTGCTCATCTCTGTGACTACCAGCATAAGATGGATGTGAACCTGTTGTACTGAGTCCAGGGAGGGCCACAAAGATGATCAGAGGGCTGGAGCACCTCTCCTGTGAAGACAGGCTGAGAGAGTCTGGGCTATTCAGCCTGGAGAAAAAAAGGTTCCAGGGACACCTTAGAGCACTTTCCAGTACCTGAAGAGGGCCTACAAGGGAACTGGAGAGGGACATTTTACCAAGGCATGTAGTGATAGGACAAGGGTTAATGGTTTTAAACTATTAGATTAGAAATTAGGAAGAAATTCTTCACTATGAAAGTAGTGAGACACTGGAAAGGGTTGCCCAGAGAAGTCATGGATGGCCCACACCCAGAAATGTTTAAAGCCAGGTTGGATGGGATTTTGGGCAACCTGGTCTAGAGCAACATGTCCCGGTCCATGGCAGGAGGGCAGGAACAAGATGATCTTTAATGTCCCTTCCAAGCCAAACCATTCGATGATTCTATGATCATCCTGTTATAAAACAAAATGTCTGTACATGTTCATCCTTACAGATGTTGTATTACTACAAGTATGTGCCTGCAAGTGTCAGAAGATAATGTATAGGGAAAAAAAACATTTTATCATACTTTTGCTGTTGATATTCACTCATCTAGTTTGGAGAATATGCCTGTAGGAAAAAAGAAAAAAGAGTACTTACCAAAATCTGCTTTACAAGTGATACAAATGACATAGAAAAAAACCCTGTGTGATTCAAATCCCTTTCAAAACCACCTCATTGTATTTTGCAAATCCAAATCTTCTGGGAACTGGGGCAATAAGATGTGTGTGGGAGGTTTGCATGTCTTCGAAATGGCAAAAATGCGTATTTTGACAGAACTAATTAATGCTCAGAAAAATTTCAAAGTAAATAACTAGATGGACAGAAAATCTCTGTTGCTTTTTCTTTTGAATTGAATTGCACTCTGGGGAAAAAAATATAAGGTGGGTAGTATTTCAGTCTTCAAGAATTTATATAGGTATTTCTGTGAACTGAAAGGTATGAAGTCATTTTCCAGAGTCACTTTGTCTTAAAATGAATAATATAGTAATAGTCGGTATTTTCTTGATGTCTTTTTCATATTCAATTTTCAGAAAATGTGAATTGAAAATTTGCCTATTATACCTACTGCTTGTCAAAGAAACTGAGGTTGTCAGAAATACGGCACTGACAGATTTTGTGGGAGGAAAAAGGCATTAGATTCTTAAGTATCTCAAAAGTCTGCAGTTCTAGACAAAAAGGGGGAGCACTTCTTCAATAAAAACTTATCCTGAAATTTTTTATTCTTAAACCTAACTGTGACCCTCATTCAATACATATCTGGAAAGATACTGTTCTTCATATATACCTAATAACTGTGCCTGTGGGTATCCTTTAATTTCCTCTGGAACTTCTCTGTTTTCCCAAAAAACTTTGTCCCAGGCAAGTCCCTATAAATCAACCCAATCAGGAGCACAGGAGATCCAACATGATCATGACAGGTGTCCATCTTCTCTCTCTCATCCATAAACTCCTACATACAAGATCTAGTACTTTGCATATGAAGGTTTCATTTTCCACACTTTGAAATTGCAGATCTGTTTTTTCTTCATTCTTATTTATGATTAAAATTTCTCAAAGCCATTGTTTTTCTTGTTAAAATCTGCTGACAGGAAAGGAGCTTGCTTAATGTGAAAGGAAAGAGAGGAAGAGAAGTCTGCAGCATGTAGTGTTTTGGAACCAGTTGGGTTAAGAGAGCCGGAATAGAAAATCAGTGATAATTGTGGTGCTAGAGTTGAGGTTTTCTGAATGTGACATTATTACAACTTGCCAGGAGCGGAATAGAACACAGGAGTCATAGGGACTGTCCCAGAAGATGTATCAGCTATGACAGGCTACCTTAAAGAAAAAAGTCTGCTGCCTTAATCTGAATTGAATTCAGAAAAATAAAAGCATTTAGGGCCACTTAACTCAAAAGCATTTAAACTATCGTTTTCCTTGTCTATTTAAATACATAGCTCTAAGTGAGAAAGAAACTAATTTATGATACAGTTCATATATAATTTGTGGGTCTTTGTCTCCATCAATAGGAATGTTTAATGGCAAGTTTGGGGGAGGATGTTTCTAACAAAACTTTAAATTGCAAGCTGTACATTGTAATTATGCTGAGTTTATGTCAAGAAGTCTCTGTAACTTCTATTAATGTCCTAAAAAAGTTCCATATTTTTCAAAGACTTGCCAGTTCCAATGTATAATTCTTCAAAATCCCAGAAGAATATTTCCTCATGCCTCCCTAGTCTATAGCACAGTTAATTAGTTCTCAGGTATGTAACTCTTTCTATGCCAGATACATCTGGCTCTTTCAAATACTTCCAGGGACTTTTTAGAACTAGAATTAGATTTAAACTATTGCTTGAGAAATATCCCTTTCATGTTTTGTCCAGAAGGTCTGAAAAAAAAAAAAGTTCAGTCTTACACTTGTGAAGTAGTTAAAGATAGGATGACTTACACTTTTTCATGTTTGAAAAGACCATCGTGCAGTGCAGATTTGAAATAATTAGTCTGAAAGCATGCCTTTATGACATGAAAAAAAATTGCTGGGTCAAATTTTGAGACCAGTATTTCACAGTCAACCAGGATATAAGAAAGTATTAGTCCTTCTTGCTGTTTTTGGCAGATCTCTCAATATTTCTTAAGTAGGATTCTGAGTTACAAAACATTAGTCTGGGTTCTGCAATTTATTCAAAAGTTCTTCCTGACCCGAAATTGAATATGTTTAGTTTGAAAAAGTGACACTCAGAGACACAGAAAAAAAGGAAAATTATTTGATACCTGGAACAAAAAATGCTGTGAAGAACCCATGTATTTTAGAAATATTGGAATGAATTGCAACCTGTATGAATCAAACATTATAAACACTTTAATAAATGTTTTTATAAAATATACCCATACTTTGTTGCATGGAGCTACACTTTGCGTTTGCTACACAAAACCACAGAAATGCAAAATAACAATTTAAAAATTGCAGTCATACTCCCAACATTACAAGATTTAATACCATTCATAAATAACTTCAAATTTAGAAAGTTCCTTTGACTTTATTTTTGACATTTGTGAACTTATGTGTATTATCAGAAATGTCCAGAAAACTGCCTGATCAGAATACCCAAAATTATTTTCTGTCAATCACCTTTCTCCAGGAGCTGATATTAAAAGCATTCTATCATGTAGCACAATAAATTGTGGGGGTTTTTTTAGAGCTGTTTCTGGACTTTTTTGGGTTTTTTTTTACTTTCAAAAATGTAATTAATGGAAATTCAGTTTAACTATCGTTTAATAGTATTTGATACATAAATGCTATTTTTCAACATGTGGTATGCAATATAACAAATTTTCATTGTACTGAAAATGTGTGTACTAAATATGAATGACACTCTTTATTAATTTCTAAGTATCCTCTTTAACTAAGATTCCTTTGATTAATGCCCGATGCTAGTCCATCCTTAAGCAACAAAAAAATTTCTATTTACGGTAGAACCATAGTCATCATTTTTGCAATGACAGGCAAAATCAATTATATTCAATCTTCTAAAATTTCAGGTTAAAACTCACATTTTTTTCCTCTTATTTTCAAAGCATGTACATGTTCCCATACAATTGTAAAAGTGTTCTCCAGCATAATATTCATGTGCAGCACAGAAATTATTTTTTAAAAGGTAATTAAATGTAAATATGTACTGCGCTGGAAAGAGATGAGTAGACTTTTGTTCTTGATGGCAGGGATCTGCCTTGGTAGTTGGTTTTAAGATAATACTGTTGCTTATGGCACTAGAAGTTTGTAATAGCATAGAGGGAAGCCAAAGTTTTTGGGAGAAGAATTATTTTAATACTTAATAGGAATTAGATCAAAGAATCTGCAGCTTTTCTTTACAGGTCATATTTGATGAATTTTGATGGCATGATGTTCCAAATGTAGCAGAATCCTTAGCTAGCTGACAAATATTTAAACAATAATTTTTGTATCAAAAGTATATACTAAAATTTTGCCTATGTCTGAATTCCTAATGAATTGTGCTTTGAAGAAAGGCAATCTCCTTTGACTGAACTAGTAAAATATACACCCATTTAAGCACTTAATATAAAAATCAGTGGAAGGTGAATAAGTCTTTTTAAGCCCAGGATACCTGCAAACTGCAGAATAATTGCAAGCAAATCCATTCCCAAACAGGTCCAATCTCAGTTACTGTTTTTCAACACAAGAAAGAGTCAGCGCTACAAGGTATGTTATATTGTGGTAGTTAGGAAGCTCTAATTAAAATAGGTCCCAGATTTTCTTAGTTCTATGGTTAGTGTGATAAGCTAAGAAAATGTTGTTTCTTATAAATTTATATTCTCTTTAAGATTCATGACAATTGCTGCTGGAGTTTCCAGACTGAGGTAGCTATTAAAGTCACCAAGCTCCCTCCATAAAGGAAGGAAATAGTTCATTTTACAGTTTCATCACTTTCAAGTAAAGAAACACACACAAAACAATGCTGGGCTACAAAATACATGATGATGCTGAAGAGGTTACTACCTTTCTTCTCAGTCTTTGAGTAGATGTGGGAGCATTAGCATCTTTCCTCCTGAATTAATGAACCTCAGCCTGTGTATGGATTCTTTTCCAGTGAAACTGAATAATACATGCCATGTGGGCTTGAACTATTAGAGTCACTCTAAATAACTTTCTAGCCAGTGGCATATTACAATGACTGCTGAGACCCAGAACAGACCTTCCCCAGAAGGCTGTGCCACCCTAAAAGGTTTTGCAACCAACTCCAAAGGGCTTCCTGTATGGTCTTCAGACCTGTCTTTCAGATCATCTTAACTCCCCCAATGAGAAAATTTGTTGTTCTCTACCTTTGTCATCGTCTCACAAATGCTGCCTGCTTTCTGTCTTCAGACCTTCAAGTGCAGTTCTTAATTGCATAGTCTTCCAGAGCACAGAATAGAGTACAGCTGTCCAGGAAAACATAAAGCTCCTCTTCTTCCAGTACTGCTGTTGCTTGTGGGCAGTAGGGGAAGGATAGAATGACAGGAATGAAGAACTATGACACTGCTGAGTAGACTTCTTCCTCATGAAACCAGCAGAACAAAAGCAAAATTACTCCATTTCTCTACCTGTAAAATGGTGATTATGGTTCTCCTTAGTGTGTAAGATACTTTGTGATGTACCAGTTATATGCTAAATATCCTTTCTAAAATGTGTTAGGAGGATTAAGGATGCATCCCTGAAAGTTAGGATACTATGAGGTTATTTTATACTAGAATTTACAAGTATAAAATGCAAAACTTACTCAAATAAATAAACGCATTCTCTATATAGAGATATTAATTTTTTTACTCATTCTAGATAAATACACTACATATGTGATTCCATTTACATTATATATGAACTGCCTTTTGCAGACAGGAACAGTTACATCATAACTGTCATTATCCTATAGCATAATGGTGCTTTAGTTCCTAACATTAAAAGAAATTCTAAATGGTTCTGTATATAAAATATGATTTTCATTAATGTAACAGTGCCCTCTATGTTCCAGAGCTTGTACTGAGGGTATTATTCTTTGTATATTTAATTTTTTTTCTTTCTAAGAAACGGTAAATTCACCATGCTAACTCTTTTTTAATGGTAAGTACTACCAAAACAAACAAACAAATTTTATAAGCAAGGAATGAAAAGGAAATTTGAATTTCAAGCTGCAAATCTCACTGCAAATAGCTAGTCAGATATCATCTCATAACATTAAAAAAAAAAAAAACAAAAAGCAGAGATTTGTTTTTTTAATGAGAAAATGTCTGCAAAATATTTTTCAAACCCTACAACTAACATTTAAAATGCCTCAGAAGTGGTAGTGTATTTTCTTTTAATAGATCCTAAACAATCAGTTATGGATTTACGGCATACATGAAATCCTTCAAGAGACCTCATGGTGAAAAAGAAGCCCAGATGAATGATGAGACACTGAGATGTATGTGCCCTCATGTCCACTGGGTCTTTATTGTACAGATCTGACCAGATAATGTATTTGCAAGGGAAAAAATTGGAATGCTTTCTTCATAGCGAATAAAAAATTCTCACAAGTAAATTTTCATGCTAAGGAATTGTGTCTGACTTTTCCCTAATGTTAAGAAGAGCATCTCTTGAGAACATATCTTCTTTACTGTGAGTTTTTCTAAAACAGAAAAGAAGGAAAAAAACATAAAATTGAATACTCTTTCATAAGAGCTATTACACTTACATCGTCCGCAGTGGGATCAAGTAGCAAGTACAAATCACAAGCAGTTATTCTAGGACCAGGAAACCAGAGTTCATTATTCCGTCAAGAGGGAAGAATAATTGTAATGATTACACACAGAGAGGATAGCCTGAGCCCAGGTGGAAAGCATTCTGAAAATAAAGATTAATTTAAACTTCTTCACCTTACTTTGAAACACTTCAGTTTTACAGTCTCTCTCCATTAGTTTTCAGTCTCTAAACACCTTTACAGGAAAGAATGGGAGAACAACAGGGTACTAACCCCAATTTATTTTTCCACAACTGCTGCTACGATTTAGTGTTCATAATATTTCTGAACTTCTAGGAGAATATCTCTTGCTTAGAGGTGAGCTGAAATGAGCCAACAGTCAACTAGCTGCTTTAAATATTCAGGGCAACATTTTCCTCAAGCTTATGAAGACAAAGAGGAGAGGCGTAGAAAGGTTAATATATTTTACTTCAGGTGAATTTTTGCTATGAAGGAAATCACGTTGCTGAAAATCAAAGCTTTTTGAACTAATAGATGTCTTACTGTAGTCCAGAAGGAAGGTTCCTGAAATAATTTTTGGTGAAAAATATTTATGAGCCAAAGCAAAAAGCAGCTACTAGATACATTATAGCAGAAACTCATTGAAACTGCCTCTCTTTCCCTTTAGGAAATGGCAATATTCAGTGAATTCTGTGAATCCTTAGAAATAGCACGGTCCCATTACTGAGGGTGGGACCTTCTAACTGTTCAAAGAAAATTCATTGTTTTCATATTTTTGGTACTTTATGTGCAGTTATAGCAAGAGTTAAACAAAAACCCCCTAATAATAGAACTGGATTAGAAAAGATATAGAACAAATATGACAAAGACAGCTTCTATAAAAGAAACAAACTCTGCAGCCTCCAAATGAGCCAATGCAAACAAATACAATGGTGGTCTCAAAATTCATGAATAATGACGACTGCAACTAGAATATTCCTAAAAGATGTTTTAAATTATTACTTCTATATTTTGATATAAGTACATATTTTCAATTTTCTGTTCAGTCTCTTTTTTTTCTTAGTGCTTCTTTCACTTGCAAATTTGAAGGGTGATGCATTTTTTGCAGTTTGTATTGGTAGGAGATATTTTTTATGCTACATACTACCACTTGAAAAAGTCCAGTCAATCCAAAAGAACTTGAAGATATGGTCCGACTCTCTTCAATGTATCCTTGTTTCTGAGAGAAAAAGGAGCTCTCTGATACATTAATCATTGCGCATTTTCTTCCTCCATACAAAATAGTAATTGCACGACTGATAAAAATTGTAAGGTGGTTTAAAAAATCCCTGGCAATAATTTTTTGAAACAGATAAAGGAAATATTGCATCAGAATGCAGAGACAATTCCAGGTTTTCAAGATGTTGGAAAAATTTTTAGATAGAGTATTTTCTTAGCAGTTGTTTTCATCCCACAAGGGGAAAAGCAGGAGAGCCTGAATAGCAATTGTTTTCTATGTTGTTAGTGTCAACCCTGTTTGGCAGAAAACAAGTTGTTATGGATTTGTAATGACAGATTACCTTCTAGTGCAGAAGGACTGTACATAAGCATGATTTCTGATGTCTCCTTAATGAAGAGCCCAGTCATTGCTGAAAGCAAGCTAAAACAATCTGAAGCTGAAAGCACTTTTAAGAAGATTTCCAGGCCATTAATTTTCACAGTTTAATAAATATACTTAGTAGACACAGTATGGTATCATAAAGTGTAATATGCTGAATGGATCAAGAACTGGTTACCTGACTTAAAAATAACTTGTCAGTGGTTAGCCATTGTTATGCAGGAGAATGAGGTTCCACAGGGAACAGGACACTGTCCAATGACACGTAATAAGGAACTAATTACGTAATCACCAGCAATAAAACATGTGGAAGGCAGAAAAATTATCCCAATGGTAAATAATAACGAGAATGTAGATGCCATAAAATAATCTGGATAGTTTGATAAACCATTTATATTCAAATGAACTATTTCTAATGCAGCCAGATTGAAAGTTATTATTTTAATATTGGAGTTTGCAGAATAAGATTTTTGTCTCCAAAATGAGGAGATTCAAAAGATCTAAGAGTGCTAGCAGCAAGATAACCAGCATTCAGAACAATGCTGTAGCAACAAGAAGTAATTTTCTTCTTGGAGAAGGAAGAGAAAGCTTAATTAGAGCACATAGTTGGTTTTAACCTTGCAGGGAGTGTTATCAGGTTATTCTCTGTAATTATGGTCTTTAGATATTTTAGAAGAAGGATAAAAGTTAGGGAAAGTTCATGAAAAAAAAAAGATTAGCAAAAATGATGAAAGCACTGAAGAAAGTACCTTAAAGTGAAATACAGAACATATAAAAAAGAAGATTGTAAGGTGATTTGATTGTGGTGTGTAAGTATCTTCACAGAAAAAAAAAAATACATTAAGTTCTACAGAGCTCTTTCATCTCATGCAAGACATGGTAACAGGAACCAGTAGTTGGAAATTGAAAAGAGATATTCACGTTGGAAATAAGTTATGTATTTTCATCAGTTACAGAATAAAACCTATCAATACTAGTGACAGGTTTTCTCATCTCTTGACATCTTTAAATCAAGATTGGAAGGTTTTCTAAAAGTCTGTTACATCTTCATGTGGTATTAAAGATGAAATTTTTTCTGCTTAATTTAAACCATGGTGTAATTTAAGGACAAGAAACATTCAAGGATTGTATGATTTACAGTTTTATAAAACTGCATCTTATATTCAAATTGATAAATCCCATTTTTTTGTTATGGCAATATAGAGTGGAGGTGCCATATTACAAATTTTCTTTCCAGATGATCACTTTTTGGCATGCAGCTTCTGCAATATCCTTAGGAAGTTATAGGACTCCAGAGAGAAATGGTACACTCCCTCAAAGGAAATGAAAGCACTTTCTTCCTCTTCCTTACCTGATGGCTGGATTTTAAATGATGCCTTCCTCTTCCTTTTACTCATCATCCCCTCAAGCTCTGCATCATAACCCTCCTGTCTGATCCTTGATTTCCAGTTGCCTCTGATCATAAAATTCCTTTGTCTTGGCCTTCTTCCACTGGCAGCATTGACAAGTATTTTCAGTCTCAAATGTTTCCTGGACTACTATTTCTTTTCCTTGCAAAAAATTAAACTGTTGACACCTTGCGGTCTTTGCAGATGCCAAAGATTTGAATTTATTTCTACTTTATTTAAGAAGGAAGTGTCAAAAAAACTCTAAAACTATTGAAATAGAATCAACTTCTTCAACATCTATCATGAACTTGGAAAATATCTGAATTTTATTTTATAAATACTATATTTGATTCTACCGGCCTCTCATGTTGCTGACCACCTGCTTTTATATAATTTATGCTAAAGGCGCATGAAAGCGCTGTTGGACTGAAGAAGAAAAGTAAATAGTAATCCAGTCAGAAGTATCCCCACAGACAACATTGCCAGATGTTTAGCTGTGTAAGACATCTTGGGAGATTTAATAACTCATCAATAAAAAATATTTTTCCTGGAAATTGTTTCATCAAGGCCATTTATTCAAGGGTGTTTGTTACTTTTGATGCTGGTGGCTCTGGACTCTTTTCACACTTTCATCTCCCTCAAGAAAGCTTTAAATAATACTGTGTTCAGCCAAACCTAAGAAACTCCTTTTTTTCTGTCATAGGAATACTATTAATGGAAACCTGTGCAGTTCTGTTTTATGATCCAGTCTCGGAGACAAGCTGGTTAGCCAAGACTGAAAAGCGTGATCTATTTGAAGAATGGACTGTGGGTTCTCTGGGGTAAGGAGACCATCTAGGATGAATCAGAAGAAGCTGACAGGACCATGCTTTGGACAACTGAATGGAAAAATTTATAATGGCTTGATTTGATGAAGCTGTTTTAAAGCGATTTTGAGAAGATATTTTCTGACAGAGATCCCAGGCTAAATTTGATGACATAGTAACATTTTTTATCCTAGGATCTATGACCCAGGATTTAGATTGCGTTGAGCAGGCTATAAACCCATTCCTAGAAGGTGATAGAATAATAACTAATATCTGCATGAGGGATGATAAGATCTTGAGAAAGAACTGTAATTCAATCAGTCTGTGAGGTGTAATATTGCCTCTATTCCTCTTTCATGGCAAGCTTTTTAAGTTAACCTTCCTACAAATATCCTAGAATTTTTATTTTTGTTTTTATTTTATGTTTCTCAATCCCACTTCTTACTTAGCTATACTTGAGCTCAGGATTAGGTCATGGAACATTTTCTTTTCTTAGCAACACTCTACATGACTGAAGGTTATTATATTATCCTTGTTTAGTCTTTTCCAAATAAGTAACTCCGTCGTCTCAATCATTCTTTACTATCTTTTTCAAATCTCAGCACTCGTATTAACTTATCTAGCTGATAAAACCTCTTCTTGAGGCATCATGCCCAAATGTGTTTCTTGCATTATGATGCAGAACAGGACAAAGATAATTTCCTGCATTTTCAGATGACATTTCTATTTATTTCAGTAGAACTTACATTTGTCTTTTTTTGCAATCTATCATTACTTATGTCCATAAGGCTCATGGTAATTCTTGTTCCATAGAAATAAAAAAAAATTTAAAAAAATTAGAGGACTTGTTGGATGTCACTCAGTGGAGAAAGGTCTTTAGTCCTATTCCAGTGCTATAGACAGACATTCATGCTGTTTTGTCATATGCTTGATTTCATTTTATTTTCAGAATGTGCTTGCCCCATTGACATGTGAATTTACTGTCTGTTTCTCCCCAGCAGATCTGGCTGCTGCAGACACACTGCTCAGCAGACACCGTGTCCTGCCCTCTACCACGACACCGTGTATTGCTATGGGGCATTCATAGGGAGCTCATAATAAATCACTCAAATATTTCTCCAAATATCAGATTACAAAGACTAAATGCTAAGAAGATTTCATCGAGCAAAATGACCCCCCTGAGATGTACACAAAGAAATAGTTTAAATCTGGAGGCAGCAGAAACTGTTTCAGTGTGGCCACAGCTATGCACAAAAACATTTCGCAGCCTATATGTCATTCCCATAGGTCTAATGCTGCAGGCTGATGTGCTTTTTGCTGTGGTCTGGATTGTGACCTCTACTTTTTTGTAATTTGCTTTAACATCATTTATACGGGGAAATAGTAAAAAATTGAAGTTTGGGCTATTGGGAAAAATATATTTAACATTTGTGAAGTCTCATCTACTATAATTGTATGATTTTCTGTCAACCCTTTTCCTCAGAGCAGCTCTCTGACATTCTAGCCTTACTGTGGGAAACAAAAGAGCTGAAACACCTGAATGTTTGCTAAACTCTTGCAATACCTCACATGTTTAAATGTCACTTGTTAAATTGTAATGGATGATTTTTTCCTGTTGCAGGTGTTTCAGTAAATAGGAGCAGAGAAGAAAGAAAGAAGCTATGAAAAAATATCAATTTATTTCTTTTGCTCTATCCACTGGAACTGTGTGTGAAGGAATTTTTTTCTTTGTTTCTTTACCCTAATTAATTATTTGAATGTGTATTTGGGCAACAATTCATCAGTTTTCACGGAAGCTTAAGTAAAAAAGATTCAGATATTTCTAAGATAGAGTTCTAAGAAACAATCACTGTCCAAATCAGTGCTACATTAGAAAAGACTTTAGCACAATGATCAGGCTGTGATTCTGAATTTTCAGAAAGGATGTCAGTTGCCTAAAATTAAACATCAAAGAGCAGTTTAGATGTCCCAGGTTATCCATCATATTTATATGTGTCTATAACACTACAGGGAAGCAGCTGTGGGGAAGCCAAAAAATGAATGAAACCAAAATAGATGTGCAGGAGTGAAATATGAGAAAAAAATCTTGTCAAGTCCTGACCTAGTTCAGCTTTAGCCTGGCAGGGTACCCTTTTTACTACCTCTTAGGCATAGGTAGTCTCCTATCTGTGGAATCATGAAGATCTCTAGCAAGGAAGATTTTCTTTCAGAATAGTCAGGTAAAGAGATATACATGCAGAATAAATATCTCCAACTTCGAATTTAGCAGGGAAGAAACGTGAAATTTTTTTTCCCATGGCCTGAATAATTGTTCTGATGATGGCTATCCTCCCGCACCCTGCAGTTTCCCTCCTTATTTTACCCACTCAAATTTAAATTTCAAAAGGATCTGGTTTAAACCTAATGTCAAACAGGGACAGTTTTCGAATATTCAGAAACTGGTTTGCAACTAAAAAATATTTACCAATTTACTCAAAAATAAAAAAGCTTTTGCTACATGGCAAGTAAAAACATCGAAAAACCCGAATATTTAGAGGTACTTTCAATGGGCTTTTTAAAAATATTAAGTATGTTAAATCAACTTCAGGTTTATTTTATAAGCCCTTGCAGTTTCAAGGCTATCATTAGGTAGTACTGTGATAATGTATGAGGAAGAAATCACATTGAAGCGTAATTATTAACCCCAGTGGTGATGGTGTGACAGCATCTTGAAGCCTTGCTGCACTTAAAGTTTCTGCAAAAGCACAGTCTCTGGTCTGAAGACCTCATCAACTAAATAGATCATGCAGCAGTGGAAAAGCAGCTGTACAGATGAACAGAGCTCTGTGTTGTTGAAAAAAATAAACACATATTGTTCAGTGTTTAATTCTGCATTTGCAGACTCACACTGAACCAACAAGTTTCTGAGGTGATGTCATGGGCACAGGTTCAACATCGGTTTGTTTTTCTTCTGTTGTTCTTTCTCTCCCCTGTGGAAAGCATATCCCTTTGCCTAAATGCTTCCTCTGAGTGACCAGCACTGCATTTCATGCACCCTCAATACCTTCCAGCAGTATCCAGCATGATGAAACCTACTTCAGCATTGACCTTATTTCAATGGGGCTGTATATATGTTAACTTGCATTATTTTTATGTCTGATTTCATATTACTGCTTACTATCATGTTTCTAACATCATATCCCTTTATTTTGTCTCTTTTTCAGCTGTTTTCAATATTCCTTTCCACACCATATCACTGATTATCAGTGAATTCTGTGAATATGCTCTTTTATCTTTTAGATCATTAAAGATTGGAAATAAGAAGAGACATCACGTAGACTTCATTTATTCCAGTCAAAGCCTTCCAGCATATTCACATTTTGCCATTGCTCATTAGCCTCCGTTTATATTTCTTCAGCCCGCATGCAGTTCAAGTGAAAATACCTAAGCACTCTTACCTGAGTAAATAATGTTATGTATTTTGCAACAATTACTGACTACCAGACATGTCTGCCTAGATAGTATTCTTTATACAGAAGATAACTGTAGTCAAATAATTTTTAGTAAAACTAGGAATGCTGTTTCATGCCAATGCTTATGTATTTTATCCATGCAAGATGTAACAGTATAAAAATATAATCATACTAGGTGAGTTTGCTAATCTTAAATACTGCTCTGTAAATCTACCTGGCTGCATAAAATATAATAGACTTACAACATAGTTATTGACACAGCTGTATCAGCTGTATTACTGCCAGAAAAGGAAACATTTTTAGCTTCCTTGTTCTGAATCTGCTGGTGCATTTTCCAGCTTCAGGTGGTCATTTTCAGTCCTTGTGCATTTATTTGCAGTATAGTATTCTAAAGACACAAATCAATACATATATGCAACAAGCATGTAGAGATGCACACAAAGATGTAGAGACATATTTTAGGTATGTATAGATATTTATGTGTATATGAGCGTACAAATTTCGATGTAATGAATCTGCTTTTCACAGATATTTGTGCTATATTCAAGATGCAAAACATTTTTGAACATTTATGTAAAATATTCTGCTATTTTACATCTGCTGTGAGGTTGTGAGTTAAGCTGCTATTTTCACGTTATTATGTTTTCCAGGTGAAAATTCCCATAATTTCCAGTACAGCTGTACAAAATCCCACTAGTTACCTTTCTTGCATTCCTGACACAAAAATATGAATACAGATACTAATTGCATCACATTTCTTGAGCTCTTAGTACTGTTGCATTTCAGAACAATTCCATTATACATTTAGGAAGCTGATGTAATGAAATTGCCAACAACTGAAAAGTCATCCTTACTTTATTTTCTATCAGAATAACTTCAATATGCAGATGACACCAGGCTGGATGGGATTGTTGATTTGCTGGAGGACGGGAAGGCTCTGCAAAGGGATCTGGACAGGCTGGATTGATTGGATGAATTGTGTGAAATTCACCAAGGCCAAATGTCAGGTCCTGCACTTGAGTCACTACAACCTTATGCAGTGCTTCAGGCTTGGGGAAAAGTGGTGGGAAAGAATCCTGTCAGAAAAAAATCTTGGGGTGTTGACTGACCATGTCTAAACATAACTAGCGTGTGCCCAGGTAGCCAAGAAAGCCAATGACATCCTGGCTTGTATGAAAAATAGTGGGGCCAGCAGCACCATGGCAGTTATCATCCCTCTGTACTTGGCGCTGGTGGGGCCACACCACACACAATGCCCTCAGATCCTGTGTTCAGTTCTGGGTCCCTCACTACAAGAAGGACATTGAGGTGCTGGAGTGTATCCAGAGGAGGGCAACAAAGCTGGGGAAGGGCCTGGAGCACAAATCTGATGAGGCGTGGCTGAGAGAGCTGGGGATGTTTAGCCTGGAGAAAAGGGGGGAGACCTTATCACTCTCTACGATTATGTTAAAGGAGGTTCCAGCAAGGTGGGAGTCAGCCTCTTCTCCCAGTCAATGTCACGACAAGAGGAAATGGCCTCAAGTTGCACCAGGGAAGGGTTGTCAAGCATTGGAACAGGCTGCCCAGGGCAGTGGTTGAGTTGTCATCCCTGGAGATATTTGAAAAACATAGCAATCAGGCACATGGTTTAATCGTGGACTTGGCAGTGCTGGGTTAACTTTGGACTCAATGATCTTAGAGGTCTTTTCCAAACTAATTGATTTTATGAGTCTACAATAATCTGAGGAAAAAAAAGTGATCAATTTTATTATGAATTATGGAGTTTATCTTAGTGGAAGGAAAAGGATTTATTTCTAGCTAAAAAGAAGGAAAAACTTGTGCCACAGGACTGGCATTGCTTCAAATTGTTCAATATGGAATTACAGTGAGGTTAAAAGATGAAGAAAGTTCCCATCAGAACAAAGACATCCTCATTTTTCATTGTCATACCTCATTAGAGCTAGATGACATGAATTCAAGAGTAGTATGCATTTCCTTGGGCGGGAAAGACGTTCAGTACTATTCTTCAAAGATCAACTTAACAGTGCCAGAGGGTTTCAGGTACTGAAAATTTTATTTTACTTCGTACACTAAATGCATACAGAGAGGCACCCAAAACTGCTAGTCCTACTCTGAACAAGTATGCACAGAAATACACAGTGCAGCAGGAGCAGGAAAGGAACAGAAAGAACAGTTGCACAAGCAAATGGAAACAGAATTTAATATGCAACTGAATAAAGATACTGAATGAATTACTAGTTTCACTCTCCATATTTTTAGATGTGGAAAACTTTATTTGCAATGACTCCTTAAATTATTTATAGGATTAAATTAGCAACAGTTCTAAAACACATAATAACATTCAATAACACTAAAATAACTTCTAAACTGACTATTACTGCAAAACATGCCAAATTGATGAATAATAGAATTTTCATACATTAAACACATGAAATATCACATTTAAAATTATTAGCTTACATGGTTTTTGAATTGCGATAGCTGCCAGCTTCAATAATAAATGTTGAATTTTGATGAATACAAATTACATTATAGTATAATTGAGATAAGTGCCAAGTAGATTTTACTAGGGAAATATTTAGGGGCAAGAGCATTACAGAAAATCTTTTTTTGTCTAAGAAAAAGTGTTTTTCTCCAGTGGCTAGAAGCCAACTGGATATAGCACCATTCAACATCATCATTCACTACCACACTCTGGGCCTGGCAATCCACCCAGTTCTTAACCCAGTAAAGAGGGGCCGTGTCCAAGTTGTGGGTTGCCAGCTTTTCTAGGAGCGTGACATAGGAGGCAGTGTCAAAGACGTTGCTGAAGTCCAGGTAGATGACATCCACAGGCTTTCCCTCATCCATTAGGCAGGTCACCTGGTCCTAAAAGGAGATCAGATTGGTCAGTCAGGACCCAATGGCCCCAGCCCATGCCGGCTGGGTCTGGTCCCTTGGTCAACAGCATGATTCAGCTCAGTGTCATCTGCAAACTTGCTGAGGGTGCACTCAATGCCCTTGTCTATGTCATTAATGAACATATTAAATAACACTGGTCCAATATGGATCCCTGAGGGACACCACTTGTCACTGATAGCCATCAGAATATGAGACTTTAACCACTCTGAGACATTAACCACTAGCCTCTGGATACCACCATCCAACCACTTTCTTGTCCATCTAACAGCCCACCTGTTGAATCCATCTCTCTCCAGTCTAGGGAGAGGGATGTCGTAAGGGACCATGTCAAAGGCTTTACAGAATTCCAGATAAATGCAACTGTCTACTGATGTAGAGATTCCATCCTAGAAGGACAGGAGGTTGTTCAGACAGGATTTTACCTTGCTAAAACTGTATTGGCTGTCCTAAACCACCTCCCTGCCCTCCATGTGCCTTAGCACAGCTTCTATGAGGAACTGTTCCATGATCTTCCCATGCACAGAGGTGAGGCTGACAAATTGGTAGTTCCTAGAGTCCTACTTTCTACCCTTTCTAAAGATAGGTACAATATTTCCCTTATTCCAGTCACCTGGGACTTCACCTGACTGTCATGTCTCTTCCAATATCATGGAAAATGATTTGGCAACCACATCAGCCTATTCCCTCAGGATTCCAGGATGCATCTCATGAAATCCCACAGACTTATGAACATTCCAGTTCCTTGGATGGTCAAGAACCTGATCTTTGCTTATAGTGGGAAGCTCTTTGTTCCTCCAGTCCCTGTCCTGCTTTGCACTCTCTTGAGAGGTATGGGAAGAGAGTCTGACATTGAAGACTGAGGCAAAAAAATTTGTTGAGTACATCAGCTTTCTCCTCATCCATTGTTACCAGTTTTCCAGCACTGTTAATGAGGTGGTTATACCTGCTTTGACCTTCCTTTTCTGGTTAACTTACCTGTAGAAACCCTTATTATTTTTTGCACCCCTTGCAAGGTTCAATTCCATCTTGGCTATGGCCTTCCTCATCCTGTCCCTACACAACTGTACTTCATCTCTATATTTTCCCAAATCACCTTTCCTAGGTCCAACTGCCTATGTATTTGCTTCTTTCCCTTTAGTTTGACCAGCAGATCCCTACATAGACATGCCAGTGTCTTGCCTTCCTTACCTGATTTCTTGCTCCTGGGAATTGCTAGTTTTTTCTCTCTGTGGAAAAATAGGTATATAAAAAGCCTTTTATAAATTTAGGGTGTATATTTGGTTCCTAACTATTTACAATTCTTGAATAATACACACCCATATCAAAGATCAGAGTTGGTTTGCTTGTTACTAATTTTCTAGCAGTGATTTACCAGTCTGTTTATACAACATCTGATCCAGGCATCATTAAGACAAGTATGAAAACTTAATTAGTTTAATGGGGCTTGGATGATCTCCCAGATGATAAGGAGCAGTGCCACGTTTTTTAAATCTTCTGGTACATTTCCCTGAGCAGCAGAGATGCCTGAGTAACTTTCTCCCAGCAAAAGTGGCAATTTCACTGTTCATTCCCCTGCTCTTGTCTGAATCCTTCCCTCCCTTGTGTTACATGGATTTGAGGATACCTTGCTGAGCCAATTCTATTTATCAGCCTGGCAAAATGCTGATAAGCTACAGTTGGTCTACAGTTTTGTTAGCATTTTTGCTGAGCTACTGAAATGAAGTTACTCACAAAAGCTTCAAAACCTCAAAGTGAGCTGAGCAAGAACTGTAGAGACAGGACTGAGGGAAGGAAAAACGAGATGGAGGAGAACTCCCTCTTTTTGAATTTGCAATCTGCCAAATTAGTTCACTCCAGTTAGTGAAAGTACTTCTGTTAACATAAGTTCCTGTTACTTATGCGAGATCTGGATGATGTTCTTCTGTTCCATCTCTCCATCCTGTCAGTGTTAATGGATTCAGAAACATGACCACATTCTCTGAATTAGAATCTGGAAGAAAAAATTTGTAGTTCAGAAATGTTTAAATCTGTCATGAATTTTTCAGCAAGATGAAATAATAGCACATTAGTGAAGTGCTCACTTGGTATAAACTAACTTTCCCAGTTCAGGATCATGACACAAAAATCAATGGGTATAACTACAAGAAGACATCATACCCAGTTTCCTGCAGCCATCAGTAAGTAACCAATATATAAGGATAATCTCAGGTAAGAGTCGTTGCGGCCTGTTAATTCAACACTCATGTAATCAAGAATCTGCCTAAGCCTTCCAGATGATCTGAAAGTGCATAAACCTCACATGAACCATAGATTAACCATGATTAAAACATTTCTCTCAAAGTCACTGACTATGGCTGTCTGTTTCAGTACGCAGTGATTTAGCAAAGAGAAAGTACAATCTTGGAGAAGCTAAGGGTGAACAAAAAGGGAAAGAAACCCACTGTTTGCATTAGGATGGTGTACAATTATGCTTTGAACACACATCCTTTTCTAGTTCTACATTAACTATGGACATCTCCATCTGCTGACCACTGCCTCCATCCATCTTGACTCAGGCAGAATTCACTGTCATTCTGATATGCCAGCTCTGCTGCTGCCAAGACAGCTTCAGAGTTCCACCTTAGGGAAAATCTTGTACTTAAACCCATTAACTTAACCTATCTCAATTTCACTGCAATTTTGACATTAACAGCTCTGCTGAGAAATTTAGGGAAATGATAGTTCATAGTGAGGAGATCTGGCAGTGTGGTAATAAGCAGCTGGAAAAGTAACTCTTCCGCCAGTTTGCAAAGCACTTTTCTGCCTGAACACTTACAGGTTATCACAACAGCATCACTGACTCTTGCTTTACAATACCGGGCCTATAACTATGTTTTAGTATGTGTAAAGATAAGAAATTAATTTCTCTTTGACAATACTGAATGATTTCATTTGGACTGAGTATTGGAAAACAGAACACTGAGGACAGCTTTTGGATCTGTGAATGCTCAATGAAAGGCATTGACAATGTTGTTACCAACCGGACAAGTTACAGAAGTACATAAAAGTTCACTTATTCATCAGCCCAGCAGAACAGAAATAGAAAGGCAATCCTTACCAAGAATAAGAAAGGACAGATTAACTTATCAGTAAGAGATCTAATTTTCTAATTTTCTATTAAAAATTTGAAATTCTATGCTTTTGTTTTTGAATAGTTCAGGTTTTCATCTTTGGCTGCGAAGATATTGTTTTGCTCATACTGCAAAAATAATAGTACCATTTTTAAGTGAGAAAGAATCAGTAACTTATTTTTCTTTTCAAATTTTATAGCTGAAAGGGACCTCAGGACCTTATCTGCTCCATGTTTTGCCCAAGAGTCTCTTATAAGTACCTAGGTCTTTCACATTTGTCTTCAATTCTTTCACAATTTGCACTTTTAGAGTTCATTTGATGGAGTTTTCTGAAAATATCCACAGTATTCTCCAGTTTGATAATATCTTACTGCTAGGAATTAGGTGAGATGGGGTGGAGGAGGACCCCAAAATTTATAACACAGTTGGTATGCAAAAGTTCAATGCTTGAGGAAGAAAAAGAATTAATTACAGCTCCAATGTTGCATCTTGTCCTTTGCCATTTTGCGAAGAGATTGAAAGCACTGGAATGAAGGGTTTTATTTCACTCACATTTGTACTCATCCATTTACTCTCACCAATCTTTGACAATGAGATGAATCAAATAAAGGCTTAACTACACAATGTGTTAGGCTGCATAAGAGAAGTTTCTGACCTATTAAAAAACACAATTCATCTATTTAATTTTTTGTTTTCTTTTTCAGTATTCTGTAGAACTCCAATAAATCCTCCTTTTGTTCACTCAGAAATGAACATGACTGTGGCTGTGAGAGAGGGATGTTCTTCCATAGTGTTCTGAGAGGAATTCATCTCTGTTCTCTTAAGAGGAAGAATAGCACATCCATAATCTAAAAGCAAAAGCCACATCAGAGCATCTGTAATCAAATCAAAATTCCGTTCTTTGAAAGATATTATTGATTTTTAGAAATTTCAATTGAATTATAAAGAAGGGATTACCATGCTTTATTTGATAGAGGACCCAAGCATTCATCCTGAGTATTGAGCAACTCTGACGTCACTTTTCCTGAGGTGAAGAATTTCTTATATCAGACCCTTCTGATACAAGAAGATCAGATACTTCAATTTGCTTTTCCTCTATGCAGTGCATTAATCAAGAGATTGAAAATCTATTTCTCATCAGAGGTGACTACTGCACACCATATAGAATATTTCTTTTAGTTATATTTTTTTATTCGCTCCAAACTCAAGGCATCTGTTTGCATTTAAAAAAATATGCAATAGATCCTTTCGTTTAAGTACTTTCCAAAAGATATTTTATTTGCTTTAATGAGAAAAAAAGTTTTGAAGGTTAAGAAATAATTTCAAAATAAAGTTTCATTCCCTGTACAATTGCTTTAAGAATATAAGGTTAAAAAATTACATTTAATAATTATAGCTCGGATTTGCATGGTGAATTTGTTAAATCATCTTGCACAAAACCGGAAAGAACACTAAGTGTATGCAAGGATCAACAGTGCGTGGTCACATTTTTTTCAGTAAAACTTTTTCAACTGCTGCTGAGAAGGTGTGTTTTGCCCATGTTCCAAAGAAAAAACAGAATTCTTGAGAAGAACCAGTGCATTTGGCAGTATCTTATTATAGAGGAAGGAAACTATTCGCTAGGTGTTAAATTATTCAAGTTGGTTGAAGCATGGTGCTAATTACCCCAAGGTTGTGGGTTTGATCCCTGTAGGGGCCATTCCTTCAAGAGTTGGACTCGATGATCCTTGTTAGGCCCTTCTAACTCAGAATATTCTGTGATTCTCTGGTAAAGCACTACATTAACAAAAGCACCATGTACTTTTCCAAATTCCGTTTGCATATGTTGAGTAGAGGCTGACTTTTTGTCCCTCCACTTCTCTGATGATTTGATCCTTGCTAAACACACTTCATCCCCTCACAGCTCTTAGCACACCAAAATCATTACCACACTGAGGCTCCCAAAGCCTGTTGTGCTTTTAGTGCATAAAAAGATGGTTTTCTAATCCTATGCTACACTAGAGAAGCTTTCTAATATTGCTGCTCCACTTGTTCAACTGAACAAGATGAAAGAAAAGGTTGCATTTAAGAAAAGATACCAATAAGAATAGAAAGAAGAGAGAAGTTAAGGGGAGAAGATACAGGCACACAGGGAAAATAGGAGAAACCAGATAGGAAAGATCCACACAGAGGGAACGGGAAGAAGACCTTGTGATCTGGGGAACCACAATGAAGAGCTAAGAGAATAATTGTGGACTAAACCACCAGCAGAGGCTGAAGAGATTGATACAAAAAGGGAAAATTGTGTGGTAGTAAGCACAACACATCTGCAACTGCTAGACAATACTTTTTGTTGGACATGGAAATTAATACATTACTTTCATATATCAGCATTTCTTTGTTATCTGAAATGGATAATTAGGTGATTGAAGTCATAATTTGTGACTAGACTTTGTCGTAATACATAAAAAGTGGTTTTCTTCACCAGAAATGTTCCAAAACTCTATGCTTAAATAATTTGATCATACATGAAAAAAAGTAAACCATCATTTTAAAGTTTGATCAAATATTATGTTTTGAATTTAAACAAAGCTTACACATGAAACAAAGCAGTCTGAGGGTGTCCTTGATGATATGAATTATTTTTCTTTTGTTACGCAACAATGAAAGAATTTAATTCTGCATTTGAAATAGCATTGCCAGCATGTCAAGGGAGGTGTTCCTTCCTCTCTACTAAGCATTAGTGTGGCACTGGGTCCAGTCCTTGACTGAGAGGTATGGACCTACTTCGGTAGACCCAACAAAGGGTCACTAAAAAGATTAAGGTACTGGAATATCTCCAATCTAATGAAAGACTGAGAGAGTTGAGGATCAACTACGGGATCTATGGGATCTCATCAATGTGTACAAACCCCTGAAGGGAGGGTTTAAAGAGGGAGCCCGGAGGCAATGAGCCTCACTTGGAACACAGAAGCATCTGTTGAACTTCAGGAAACATTTTTTTACTGTGAGGGTGACTGACCCCTGGAACAGATTTTCCATAATGGTCCTGGGCAACCAGCTCTAGCTATCCCTGCTTGAGCAGGGTGTTGAATCAGCAGGACCCCAGAAGGCGTCTTCCAGCTTCAGCCTTTCTGTTGTCCTGTGATTCTATGATTTCAGATGATATTTTTGGTTTCAAGCTTGAGGCTAAACAACAAACCAATGAAAGCACCTCAATGTTGACGTGTGTTAGGTTAAATACTGAATTACTTTTGGAGATAAATAATCAATCTTGACTGGTGTATTATCCTGATAGTGGATAATACTATTTTTAGGAGTGCAAAAAAGTTATGCTTCAAACAATATATGACTGGAATATTTAATTTACAAATAAAAATTTCTCTAGTTACAAGATTCCTATATTTCGGTTTGCAGTGCAATTTAAAGTGAGCTCCTTTACAATACCCTCTATTTGCATAATTTATAGAATGGTTCCTTTTTAAATGGAGTTCATAGCTTATCAAAGGCTCAGACAAAGGACTGAAAATGCAAGAGAATTAAATCTCCTGAACTGTGAGTAGCGAACTCATTGAGTCCAATAGTCTGTGAGTACTGCTATTATTAAAAGATTATTCTTCTAATAATATTCTTTTTTCTGAAGCTGCTTTATCCTATAGCTGAGCAAAACTTGCATTTCAGTAAAGGATTAATAAAACAGGTTACTGTCTTCTTCCAAGACAGTACATGAAAATGACGTTTGTTAAGTAGTTTTATTACTTGTAGTCATTAACATTTAAAATGCGTAGAAAGCTGGGGAGATGAAATGAGAGTCCCAGGCAGCTGAATATCCACCCACAATCATATTCTGTATAAGATTCCTAGCATCTTTAAAAATGTCCTTGGGACCTGCCAAGCCTATAATATAATCTATAATAAGAATTTTGGCCATTCCTGCCAATGGGAAACCCTAAAAACCTCTTCCTGAGTTACTTTGGTCGTCCACCAAAGGCTTTCATGGTTATATTTATTCATGAACTTGAAGCCACCATTTCTGTGAGGAGGGCTCCCTCATTGACATTTGCAAACTGAGGATAGGGCCTGATTTTTTAGAGTAACTCAGCAGTCTCATGACCAGGTTGATCTCAGATAGGTTGCAAGTTTTCCCTGTCAGGTGAGTAAAGGATAGTAGTTTATGGAGCTGAGGAGGAAGGAAAGGAAAGTCATGTTTCTGTATATAAGAGAAGATGCAGTCGCACTCTATATCTTAGAATCCTGTTTGAACATCATTTTTTAAAGGCGAGAGGTAGAATGTATACAGCACAGGAGAAGTATAACTGGACTTGGAATGGACAAAAAAAAAGATAACTACACATGACTCTATTGGGTTTTTTTAGCTTTAAGAAAAATTTGGCAATTAAATGATGCCCAGAGAGAAAGTTAACAGGATTACATGAAATTGTAGGAATATTTATACTTGTGTATATATGTGTTTATGTGTCTGCCCACATATACACCTCCAGAAGACAGACTAGCAGTGAAAAAAAATCTGTCATGTGCAAAGAGATTGAAATAGATGACCCAAGATGTCTTTTCCAGTCATATTAACTGATGAATAAGAATAAAAATTTAAATAAAAGGTCCATAGAGTGTGAGTTCATGCAAAATCCAGGCTCAGAACTCATTAACATGTTTCAAGTGCTTTTTTTGAGCACACTACAGCATTTTTAAAAATAGTTCATATAGATTCCAAGAATAAATGGCACAGGAAAAAAACCCAGTTGTCAACATCAAGTAAGAGAAACCTGTCCAAAACAAAAATAAAATGATTGCAAGAGAGGAAGAATTCTCTTCTCCCTGAAGATTTCTTATAGTTGCCATGAGAAATTAAATCTGTAACTGAAACTGAGAGGAGGGAGGATGACTCCACATGAAGATGAGTTATTTAGCTGTGACAAGAAAATATATAAACAAATGGCTTATTTCAATTAGAAATAAGATCAATATGGGAAGACTTAATAAGTTTTTTTTCTATTTAAATGTTTAAGCTTTATAGATTTATTAACTTATAATCTTGATGAGAGGTATATATGCACACACGTCTTATTATTTTTAACTATTTTTATTATTACCTATACCCAAACAGGGTAATTAATATTTTGCAAAGATTGCAAGGATCAGCAAAGGCGGATAATAGAAGATTTTTTTCTATGCTGCATGAGGATAACATTTATAAACAGTTCCCTGTATGTGTCAATGCCAGTCGCCCGACGTCTTCCTCTCTCTAAGAGATGATCCCAGCAAATTCCAGCCCTTCCTATATGTGTGAACCTTTTGCCTGCCCAAAGAAGAATGCAGTAATAGAGAATCATCTAATAGCTTATGCTAGTAACATTGTTCTTGATCTGCATATCCTATCTCAATTGAAAAATTAAAATAAAATTCATGAGGGTTTGGAGGGTTCCTTTTCTGTTTTCCTCTTTTTCTTTTTTCCCCCTTTTATTAAGTCTGATAATGAGTAACTGATAATCTGAGCAAGTTCTTTGACCTCTCATGAGCTCCAACTTACAGCTAGAAATTGCACTTCCCACCTTTTGCTTAGAAAATGAGAGCAGCCGAGAGTAAAAAAAAAAAGAGTGGAAATAAAAATAAGAAAATGAAACTCTTTGGTTACTAAACAGAAAATCCAAGCATCTCTTTTTCTTTTTTTTCCTGTCCTTTGTTTTTTACCCAAAACAACATAATCTTTTTTTAAATTTTTTTTTGCTGCAAGGCCTGTTTCAAATATTAGTAACTTATTACTTCAATTCTAAAGAGACCCAACCACATAATTTCTTTACTTTAAATACAAAAGCAACATTGGCAAACCATGAATGCATTTCATCAAGCCTTGCTAAATTTCCGTTAGCTCTCACAGCTATAGATTTCACTCAACTTGAAATGAAAAATCATGACCCTTTGAAATAAAAACATTTCATTGCTTAAGCACGTAATTAATATGATACAAAATTCCCTGAATCAATTAGCAAAGGTGACAGTGTTTTTGAGGAGTCATCTGAAGGCATATTATACTGAGCTTCTGCAAGTAACAATGCAAAACATATCCAAATGATCTGAATAACAAATGCAAGCCTGAAAAACACTGAGTTTATCCTTCTGTCATATGGAATATTTAGTTCTGATCTTGAACAGTGGCACAGCTGCCTATTCTCAGGTAGGTATCTTTTCTTTTGTTTCACAAATACGTGTTCCTACCACTAAACTTCAATATCCCTGGATTTAGAAGGAGAAAGGCTACCATTAGGGTGTGGAAATGAGAGTTCCAGGTGATTAGTATCAACCCTTTAACAGTATCATTGAATGTCAGTGAACTGCATGCAGTACAAAGTAAATACTTATGGTTAACTGCCATATCATAGTTATAATTAATTAACTGTCATGATTACTAATCTGCCCATAGATCTGGAGGTTTTATCTTTTGGAAATAGATTAAAGTTCTATCTGAAAAATAAAATTCTGTTCAATGAATAAGCACGTGGCAGAGACAGGGTCATTGACCTGTCTTAAACAGTCTCAACATGACTGTTTTCAAGCACAACCTTTGAGAAAAACTTTGAAATTTAGACTTCAGTTTTTGCAAAATAAGTTTTGATTGTGCTATGACTTGGTAACCGAATTATTACTAAAAAATGCCATAGAACTAACATCATACTTGGTACACAGTACCTAGAAAGTGTTAAGGGATACTTATTCCGAATTCTGAAAGAAGGTCTCTGGGTATTTTGGGGAAGGAGGAGATGGAAAGTGTAGGGACAGGAAACCTGAGTGAAGGTTCATTGTCTGAACCTCGGGGCTGCTGCACTGAACTTCCAGCTTTGGATTTATGAGGCTACAGCAGCTACAAATTGATGATTCAGAATTGTTTTAAGGTTTGGGGAAACCTGGGAATGTATCTAAATGCATAAATCTGAATATTTGCCAGTAAACAAAGAAATTTGTATATCTCCAAGGATTTAAATGCAATCCTAGCTACAAAACTAAGATGTACTTTGCATAATGCAGGGTACTGCAGAGAATTCTTCTGTGGGGATGTTCAAAAGTAATCTGTCAAATTGAAACTCACTGTAAAAATCCATTTGTTGTAACTGATTTCTAAAATGTGGTACCTATAGAAGGCAGTGTTTCTATAATGAACAATTAATCTTATAAGAACATGGTTTTTTTGCATCTAATAAAATGAAGGTTATTTGAAAGTTTTGAAGAGAAATGCACAAAAAATTTGTATCACCAATAGACAAGAGAAATTAAAATAAAAGATTCCTGGTTTCTGAGTTACTTGGGGTTGTTTTATATCAATGTTTCATTATGTTTTCATGTTTTACTTTTGCTTCTGTCATTGTGACCTCTCACTTTCTAGAGCTTAATAACTTTGAAGTCTAAGAAAACAAATAAAAAGTAAATGAACAGTCTTTTGGTAGTTGCATGTGGAAATATCACTATTACTATTTGTTTCATACAGGGCCAGTTCTTAGAAATATGAGAAGCTCAGCTTTCAAGTAAAAAAAAGAGTTCCCTAACTTTTTGACTATAAAGAAAAAGCTTTTAAAATGTTGGCAGAGAAAAACAAGGTTTCAAACTTCAAGAAGACATCAAAAGAACAAAATGTGTTCCTTCTCAGATAAACTTAATTAGATCTTCATTATAACATAGTTAAACAATGTATCTCTCTTCATCATGGTTGATTATATCTTTATTATAATCTTCATCATTTGGGAAAAGAGGAGAGCCAACTAAAGATTATGGAACATTTAAACTGAAAAAGGGTAGATTTAGATGAGCTATTAGGAAGTTCTTCACTGTGAGATATTGAAACAGGTTTCCCAGAGCAGGTGTGCGTATTCTGTTCCTGGAAGTGCTCAAGGCCAGGTTGGATGGGATTTTAAGCAACCTAGTCTAGTGGAAGGTGTCCCTGCTCTAGTTCCTGCTATACGAGATTATGTCAGAAATTGTATTTCTCTGTTTTACTGAGTACTAATCACTAACCTATGTGTCTATCAGCTAGAGAAGATGAGTAGGGCGGTCTGCCTTAGCTCTTTGGCTGATTTTGTAGTCAGTGAGAAGAAACAAACATCTCCAAAGCGCAGACAATTTGATCCGAGATACTCACAGTGTATGAGTTCAATTGCTCTCCGGAGTTCTGTATGCCAACCTGCCCTTTATCAGCTGTGAAGGAAGTGAAGAGAAACTCTATTCACTGGTGGTAAGATGGTTCAGTCCCATTTAAATATAGGTATTTACCTGTAGGTGTACCTAACCCTTATAGATAGATCAAATACGAACACATGCAAAATTACCAGCTGAGACAGGTTCGCTGTAATTTCGAATTGAGCTTGCTGAACCTGACCACTTCCTGATTTTGAGCCCTAGCCCCGTCTTTTGGTTTATCTTTACAGTTATTTAGATGAAACTTCAATTGACTCTTAATTATTTGAATTTATTTGGTCTTAATGATTTAAAAGGATTATTTAATAGATATTCTATGGGCACACCATATTTTTGAGTTTTACATCCCATCAAAGGAAAATATTTGTATTTTCTTTCCTCAATACCTAAAGGGAAACAAAAGGGAATGACCTGCACTTAAACCTTATATATAGTGACAGACAGGATCAGATCTCCAACAGATTTCTCCTTTCCAGCAAGGCCTTAAAGCAGACAACCAAATGATTTATATATGAATCCAATTTAGTTAATGATGTGGCTTTTCTACATATGTATTTCTCATGTACAAGTAGAAGAAAGGTCTGTGAACTATTCCGTTCATTCCACCTATTAGCATCAGTACCTTAGCTGGCAGATCAAGTTTCTAGTTGTGCTTAAAGAGGGATATTTTCCATTTGGAGACAGTCTACAGAAGAGTAACAGAGGCGATCAATAGAAATAATTGGAAAAATTGGAGTTGCTTAGTCTAGACAGGAAAAGACTGAGGTGAGATATGATAAGGGTCTTCTAATGTGTAAAGGGGAGCTGAAAGAAAACGGGAATAAAATATTTTCCTTTTCTTTTTGCCTGGGAACATAGTAAGAAGTAATGGACTTGGAGTTCATCAAAAATGACTGCGGGAGGCATTTAAAATGAATGGCAGCTTTGAAGACTTCAGTAGGTTGTCTGGGAAGGTATGGACTCTCCATCACTGAAAATATTTTAGAACAGGTTAGATGAGTATGTGTCTTGGGTGGGTTAGTTATAGCTGATTCTGCCTTGGATGTGCAGACTCAGCTAGATTTCCTTTCAAGCACTGATTCATGGCTCTATAGAAACAATACTAACCTCCTTTGTAACACAATTTCTTATTTACTGTTAAAATGCTAAATGTTTTCTTCAGATCCAGAGGTGAGATAGATTAAAATGTAGTGAAAAAAAATTGCTATAACTTTATTTTTTACTTGAACATATTTTAAGCCATTAAATTTATTAGAAGAATTAATAGACAAATAGGTGAACATGTATGGAGGATACAACTGTATAATTAATTTCTCTAAAAACCAAGACTACACTGGGTTACCTCTGGAGTTTGGGTGTCTCTGCTGCAAATTCATGAATAACATAGAGATTTCAGAGATAAAATATTCCTTCACTGTTCTAAGCTCTTTTTATATTTATCTGTTGATACTACAAAGCTTCTTTTTGAGCTTCTTGGCTCATTAGTAACACCACCTCCATTTGCGGAAAATGTGAGGTTATGGGAATCCAGTCTTCAATCTGACTGTGCTACTTGTCACTCCTAAACTGAAAACTACCTTAAGCACGTTTTTTTAAGTATTCCAAGGTTTTCTTGTAAATGCCAGTTAACTGTTAATGTAACTGTGAATACAACTAAACCAAAACCTACATATAAATCACAATTTTTAGATACCCTCTAACATTGGCTTACAGCTGTTTATTTGTGAGTTAGTGAGTCTCATATGTAAAAAGTGAGAATTATGCAGTATAAAATTTATTTTCTATGTTTTGCTTGAGGTTTGGCTGTGGGTTTTTTTGGGCGGGGAGATTAGTGTGCATTTTTTATTATTTTTATCTAGAAGACACTAATTTAGGGGCCAGGTTGTGATAGTTTTGTATTGAATGGTAGTCTGTGGTTTTGACTTTTAGAAGACTATTTCTGCAGTAAAGAATACTTTGGTGAAATTAGATCAGATTTTGATCAATGCTTTTTGCATTACTTTTGTTTACTTTTGTACCATTTTTGCCATGATAATGAAGTCTCAGTGGTATGCCACCTTTCAAAGGGACGCTAATATTAGCTCTTTGTTTCTTAACAAAGATCATCCATTTGGTGCAAATTATGGAGACTTAGGTCTTATGTGTATTTAAGCAAGATTCACAGTTCAACTTGCACTAAATAAATCACCCTAGATCACTCTGAAGGTAGAAAATGTAATTCTTATCCCAACTGTTGTTGTTGGGGGAAGAGTAAAGTAAAATATGTAGTCTTGAGGATATGCACTATTTAATCTTAGTTGTGAATTTTCTTAGTTTAATGGACTGATTTTCTCAAGAGAATATAAAATATAGTAGAAACAGAGAAAGATTTAAACTTTGTTCCATGTTCTCCAGATATCCTATCCTCCAGTCTTTCTATTGACTTGCAGTAATATCAATGAAAAATTTATTCTGCAGAATTTAACACCATAGGCTGGATTAGGAAAAAGTTGTTGAAATGACAGCCACTGGTATTTCTGAGCATCTCAGACAGGCAGCCAGAAGAGATCAATGTGTCAGACATCAAAAGAGTTGAAAAGGAGGGCTTAGCCAGCTCAGTAATTTAGACGTAGCTGGGGTGAAGCCTCTAGTTATGCAGTTGCTCCTTCATAAGTGTCTTCCAGCAGTGGATGTCCACTGGGTCTTTCTCGGAAAATATTGTAAGAATATTTGGCTCTGATCAGAATACCTCCAATAAAATTGTTTTGATATCTGAGAGCACTTGAAACAATATTTTTTCACCAGTATTTCTGTCTTTCAGTCACTGCTTCATTAGCTGTTCTAAAGCAACCCAACACAAATATATCCTGTTCCAACTTCATGCTCCTACCTGAAGCTAAACATTTTGCTCTAAATATTTGTGTTAAAACTCTCAAGGAGTTAGTGAGAGAAAGATGCCTGGTTACACTGCATTTGTGGCAATGTTACTCCCAGCCATGGGGATAAGCCCCCAGTTTAAAAAGAAGGACACAGGCCAGATGGATTTAATCCACTGTGCTGCATAATTGTTCCTTGCGTGAGCAGCTTGCCTGAAAAATCAAAATTTTTGCTTTGCTAGTGTAATAGGACTCTCATCATAAGCATAGTGGAATTCGATGCACATATACCTATTCACAATGCCCAAGGACTTTCTTACTAATAAGTATCAAATTTAGAGAGCATGGATATGCATATTTGGAAACAGAGGTTTACCTCCCTGGGGACATTTTACTGTCAAAATGCAAATGCCCACTGACTCTAAGTACTGTGCAGCTTAATGTCAGCTGAACATTGGCAGCGAGAACGCTTTTGGGCTTTTAGGGGTAACATTTTTTTAGATTTGGAAAGAAAACTCATTACATAAATCATTCCGAATCAGGGTCTAAATATTTTCTTTAGAAAAGCAACTAAATCCACACAGTAATACCAAGAAAATAGGAATAGTTATTAACTGACGCTTTAAAATTTTTCATCTGTCTTAAATGTATTAAGGGTGATGTTTATGTTTTTTTCATCTTAAGGACTCTCTCTGTTTCACCCAATGCAGTTTTTCATTGTTTGTTTGTAGTTTATTTTATCATTATAAGAATTTTACAGTGATTCACCTCTCAGCTCCAGAGAATGGTTGTTTAAAATGAACAATCAATTATCAAGTGGAGTTTTGCTTAGGAAACTATCGACTAAAAAGTTCACAGGTGTCTGTGAGACATCTTTTCAATTATTTGAAACTCTTATAAGTCAAATACAGGTTAGGTACCACCGATGAACCTTCGAAATACTAGATTCTCTCCTCATCTAGGTGAATTAAGGAAAGTAAAATAAAAATAGCAATACCTCTGAAAATGCTTGTAAAATAAGTAGGTTTTCCACATTACATGTTTCCTTTTTTCCTGAAAACATATATTTTCAGCTTCACAGATGATTTGTTTCTTTCGCTGTGACAAATAAATAGATATTTCACAATCAACTATTAATGTAAGTTTTCTTTCCAAATCTCTAATGGAATTTTTATGTCCTCTACAGCTTTCCCATCAGAAGCATTAACATCATTGCCATGAAATATTTAGGTCTAATAAATGTAAGACAGCTCTTAACATATAGTTTAATAACATGCAACTTGTAATTCAGTAGCAGCAGTTCTTTCTCCAAGCACACAGAGATTTTAGAATCTCTGAGAAACCTTGGTCGAACAATGCATGCATCACTCAAATAAGTGTGCTGAAAATCAAAAATACATGAAGAGTGAGTCCAGGTGCCTTTCTTCTGAGTGTAGACTGTCATCTCAGTGAAATGCAATAAAGAGCTGTTCTTAACACAGAATAAGTTATTGATAAATAAGAACATCATTTAGAATTTGGACAAAGGTACATTTAGAATTTGGGCAAAGGTACACACAAAGTTTGTGTGACGTTTACCTAATATTAGACGTGAGAAGGTAAAAATTATGATTCAGTTTTAGAAAAGATGAACTTCATCTCTTTGATGTTTGTAGATCTACTTAAAGTTTTGCAAATGACTACACTTTCATTATCATACTATGTCCATTTTACTATAAATATCCATTTTATCATATTATTTAAAGTCTTCCAGATGAGAAGAAAGCATGAAGATGGAATAACCTGTTAACATAATGTACATAATTAAAGTATGGGAGTTAGCTGTTGACCGTGTTAAAAAGTGTAGGTGGATGTTTCTAACTCCAGAAAACAGTGGGGACTAAATTTGATTGTTACAAACAGTGAACCGTGTCTGAGTGAGGCAGACATTAATGAACATGATATGCCCATTATTGATACTTGCCTGTGGGGATGCATGTTAGAAAATTCAAGATAGTATTTGGCAAAATAAACAGCAGTATACCCTTAGAGGCGTAGGCTTTATTTGTATGGTACGTAGAACACATTTGTGAGCGTATAACCCAGCTTTAGTAGAAATACAGATAATTAAATTAAGTGGATTAAAAAAATGTAGTGTAAGAAGCCAGAATAGTATCCGCAATCCTTAGGTCAGATTTCCTTCAGCGGAGGCGACCCTGACCTCCATGTGTCTGTGGACCAGAGGTGCGTTTTTCTCACATCCCCCCAAAAAACAGTTACTGTAGCTTAATTAATTTTGCAAACTACCTCTGAGGAAAGTGAGATATGTTCATAATTCCTAGCAGAAATTGGTAGATTTTCTTGACAATTTTGTTTCTTCAAGCTGAAGATACAGTGACTGAGCACTTGTCCGCCACCAAGGTACATGTTGTAAAGAACCGGAATTTTTGTGTTTATCAGCCTTTTCTTCAACATCTTCAGTTTGCATCTGCGCTTTGACTAAGCCCACATGTGCAGCAAACCAAAAGAATGTTTGTTGTATGCTAATAACACAGGTTTTAAATAGATTCTCTGGGTCTCATTTCGATTCACTGACTGAGTTTCAAAAAGTGTAACGTTTTTATAAAGTAGTGTTTGACTCGGAGTGATTACAGTGCAAGTATCACTGTTTAGCCTCTTAATTTTTTTAGCTTCACCACTTGCATCTGGTATGTGTGCACAGAATAGAGTTATGTCAGTGAAGAGCTGGGGTCTATTTGTAGGAATCCTGTAACCCAGGAACATATCATGATCATCACAGGTTTTCAATTCACTTTTCCCCATGGCTCTGTGAAATGGATTTCTGAACACAGGCAGTCTGGGATAGCTGAAATTTGCGATCCGGAAAAAAGCAGAAGAGCAGGAATGACCTAGAACTAGCGTAGAAGTGAATTATTTTCCACTTTAATGGTTGTATATATATGCTTGATGTCCAGTTATCTTTCATGATGATTTGTATGCAGTGAAACAACCTCAATGCATCTCAAAGAACAGGGTTACCTTTTACAAAGCCTATTTACGTCCTTATTTTAGATGAATGGTTTAAATTTAATTAGCAACAGGTTTCCTTTCCTCACTCTCTTCATCTTACCATCTCAATGGTAAGTATGCCAAAGCAGTGAAAGTCTTTTAAGAGCTATCAGTAGAGCAAGTAGCACAATCAGGATCTATTTTCCTCTGACAGCTCTGCACATTAATCACAATAACATTTCTAAAAGTTATTCTGTTTCACAAGTAATTAAATAGGAAAAATAGGCAGGATTAGTCCAATGGATCTTAGGTATACTAACTGCCTAGTTTTATCAAAAAGATAAAATGTCACCCACTGATAACTGCGTGTAGTTTCTAGCATTGCTACCACAGATAAACTATGTCTCATGGGGAACCTGTAGTCAAAGGATTAGCATTTTTTAAACTACAAAGTCCACTTCAAGCAGGCTTATATCTCAGCACTGGTTTTGTCAGTTTCTATGCTTCAGAAAAAAGGAAATACTGATGAATTTCCTTTTAAAGTTTCTTTTTCGGATGAATAACTTTCCTACAAATGTAAAACAATATATGAAGTACAGAGCAGTCAACATTCTTTAGCAAAATTCTTGTATTTCATATCATCACCCAATATTTTATAAGAAATAGTGCAAAAATTAGGTATTTTGCTTTCCAAGCCAATATGTAACCGTGTCTCAATTACTGATCACTTGTGGGACAGAAGGTTGAAACCAGCTCTTCTGTGAGTAATCATGTGTAACTAACAGCAAAACTTCATGTCCATGTACCTGCAGGTAGTTTCATAAGCAGAAATTGCCTTCCAATTCCATTGAAAATGTATGAGCTAAAAGAGAGTCTATCTATTTATTCAAAGCTATCGTAGCTCTGCAAAGCTGTCATGAGTGGCAAGCAAAGTTATTCATATAGGTAAAAGGTTCCCCTTCAAGTTAACTTTGTTGACTGCTAAGAGGCAAGTGGAGAAGAAAACAATGGTGGACTAATATACCATGTGACAGATTATATTTTTCATGTGTGATAGTTACAAGATGGTAACTTTGAAAGAAAACTGCCACTTGCATCAGATCATGTAATGGGAAAATGGGAAAATGGGAAAATGGGAAATGAAGTCCTTATTTTCTTATCTCCTCTTGTAATAAGCACAAATGACAAAGATAGATTGGTGGAAAATATTTTTTAGCTAGAATATAATTAAACAGTAAGTCAGAGTTTTTACCATAATTTTTTTTGGTAGGAACACTCTCATGTGTTGTATGATTTTTTTTCCTGTGTAAGTTACCAGTGTACTGAATAGAAAGAGTGATAAAGCACGATTTACAAATGGTAAGTTCAAAGCAGTGTAAACAAGATGATAAGGGTGACTGCCTTTAAAACTTGGAAACTGAAAATTGGTTAAGAAAAGATGGATAGATGCCTACAGTACTTGTTGGCATACTGGGCAAGGGGCTAAGGAAATTTAGCATACTGGGTAAGGGGCTAAACCATACGAGGAAATTTCCCACAAAACAGAGCGTTAGCAAGTGTCATTGAGACTGAAATGTTTGTCACTGGAACAAGGTCATCTCTCCTGTACTCCTCCCTTGTGGACTCCTAGTGTGCTGGCAGCAGGACAGGCACCTGGGGCTTTAAGTCCTTGAAACTCATCGTTTTTATAGGTAAGCCACTCCAAGAGCAGTAACACAAGCAGTGCTGAGTCCTCAGCCTTGAATGAACTCACCTCAGGAGTCTCCCAAAGCCACAGAATACTGAAGTACAAAAGATTAAATTTTTTGAACAGCAGCACACTGCAGTTAGGCAACACTGTATTTCCAGGTTTTTCCTTAGAAGTTTTCCACTTTTGTTTTAGACTGAAGTTCAGTGAAACTGGTGCTTGCATTCAGGAAAAAGGAATCCTCGCAAGAAAGAGACCTAGTTTTTCAGACAATTTTCTATCCAGCTAAGAGTTGTCAAGACTTTTGGTAGACATCATATCAAAGGCAGGCACTTAGTAGTTTTGAAGAAATTTTTAGAGAAGGAAGGTAAGAAGTATGGAAGAAAGCAAGAAAAATGTATTTTAAAATCCAAAAAGTAGTAAGAGAAAAGGTTCTATGGTATCAGTTAGGAATCAATCTTGGTAAATTGAACCAGTTTTAAAGGGTTTCAGGTACATTTTCTCTTTTCACATGAGAAATTAAAAGTAGATTTCCATGGAAATTACAAGTTGCATTTGATATTGAATAATCCTTCTGGTTTTAAACTTCTTTTATCTTAATGGAAGATTTCTTTCAAGGTGTCTTGATGTTAATCCTTCTTTTAAATTTTAATAAGTGTGTCATAACTAAGAGAGGTCCTGTGTAATGATTTCTGAAAATCCAAACTATGATCTACATATCAGAAAAGCTAAAAGCAAAAATAATGGGAAAAATTGTAACCTGTCTGATATCAGTTTTAACCTGAAATTCCACAGATGCAGCCATACATGTGTGTGCACACCCAGGCACACATCTGCACACATGTTTTGAGGTACAAGGCTCAGTAGAATTAAAAAGAAGTCCTCCAACTCTGTCATGCAAAGAAAAAATCATCAGGGTATGGTACAAGAAGTACCAATGAAATGAGAACCTCTGCTAAGCAGTCTTCCTATCTTTTAAAATATAACATTTGGTCAATGCTTACATGTTAATATAGAGGTAATATTTTGGCCTAGCTGAATCTGGTTCATATCTTTCACATTTTATTAACATCCATAATATGGCATAGATCCTTCTGTCTGATTTCTGTCATGCATACCAATGATTTGAGACATTCTTATGCATTGAATACAGTAATTGCTGTGGGGCAAAACAGGCACAACATTTCAGATTAGTTTTGAATGCACATTTGCCATTTCTTAATCAAAGTCTATCTTTAATCCTTGCAGTATATAGAAGAAGGGAGAAAAAATTCTTTGAAATTGTGTCTTCTTAAAGCAATTTGCCTTATGACAATTATAAAGACATTACCGTAGTTATAAGACTAAATTTATAAATGTATGCCAAAGTTTTCCTTTGTTGTATTTTTCATCTTTCACTATAATTTGCAAACTACCTTTGGTCTACATTTCTTGGTATAACCCGGCTCATTTCAATGCTGTTGCTGACTTCTCATGAGGTGAAAAAAATGTTATGATCTATGTGATTAGTTTCTTTATATTCTCTCTTCTGTTTGTCTTTCTCTTTCAGGAAATGACAAATAACATGCTTGGGTTATTATTCAAAACAAGTTTTGGATTCTACAATACTTTGAACAATTAGCAGTATTAAACAATGAAGAAGAGAACATGAGAACTCAAGATGAGCCAAGGTATTATATGAGTGGTCAACGCACTGTACCTGTTTGAATATATATGACTGTGGACAAGAAAAGGGATTACTTTTGTGTAAGTGGGAGGCAAAGAAGAACAAAAGGAAAGCATGCTTATCACTTTGAAATAGAGGCAAAAAAGAGAAACTTTTAAAAGGGGAAGTTTAAAGACTTGAGAATGTGAGTATAAAAAGCCAGCAGTGGATGTGAATTTTTTATGAAAACGTACTAGATTCTCTCCTCTCTTCCTTCAAAGGCAATGCTAATCCTAAAAGGTCAAAAGAATATGAATATGAAACACCATTGTGAAAGAAAATCTTTAAAATACATAGGCCAGATCGTGCCGTTTTCTCAGTAATACATGCACCTTCTCACAGGGTGAAACAAGTGTCACAGTGGGGGGCAGATTCCTGCTGCTCATGTTGAACAGTACAAAGAATGGGCCTAACCGTGAAGTGTGAAATAAGAAGCTTCTCAGAAAGAGACGTGGTGTTGGGTGAGGTAAATAAAACATGATGACACTTGTCTAGACAACCACTGGTGCTGAATTAATTGTGAATGCCAATCTTGGAATGCCCTGTTGCATTATCCAAGCAACATCTCACCATGCTTACCTTCCAAAGTGTGCTTTTAGCATCTCTGTGCCACACACAGTAGCACTGGTTTTCAGCTGTGGTATTTTAGTAGCATGAAAGCAGTGTTCTTTGTCCCTTCTGATGTCATATGTCCCTGGGGACACCTGAAGTTCATCAGTAGTGGAAGAATGATCTCTTTATAAAGGGTTTTTTCATGTGTAGTCAGGTCAGTGATTTTTTTTATCAGAAAAAGCATTCACAGAAAACTAATGCAACATTCCTAGAAGTACATTCCTAAATGAAAAACGTTTCTGAAACCATTTAAATTTGTTCTCTGACAATTGGTTTTGGAGGGATGGAGTTAGGCTGTTAGAGAGGAGGAAAACAAAAAATTCGTAAAGATTGTGAAGAGGGTGGTATCACAAACACCACATCTCCAGCAACTATTTATAAGTTCGGATAACCACAGGTGGAAAAAGGATTTACACCTCCAATATGCTGAATCAGCGATCCAGACTCTGACTTTTGAGTGAAAGGAAGCATCATACCTTTATCTTCCCTCTGCTTTTGTCAGGAAAGGCTGGGGGGAAAAATCAACTCACAGAGCAATACATTCTCACTACAATATACCACCACCTTTCCAAGACATGGCTTGATTTCTGCCTTCTTAAAGCACCTTCTTGTGCTACCAAAGCTTATACCTTTCTTTAAAATCTTGATTTCTTATTTAAGTCAACTGAAATTTGTGTCCATTTATAGCAGTTAAGTATGTAAATATTTTTATGGAGTTGCTCTTGAATTTAAATGCATAGGTGAACTTCCAACCCCTTTGGGTTTGTGCCTGAAAGTGCCAAGTGAGGGACAACTGGATTACTGATGAAGCAGCACAGGGTTGACCATAAAAACTCCAGTACTTGTAACAACTATTCTGTACGTATTTGTCCTACTCTGGGTTCAAAAAGGGTTCTTCCTACTGCCTTTGTATACATCTTCCTTTGTTATTTGCAGCTATTCCTGTTTTTGGTAATTCAGGGAACTCAATATCCATACCAGGTCCACTGGCAGAGGAAAACAATGAACTTCAAAAATAGCCTGTAGAATGTTTGTGCTTGAAAATAAATAATGCAAATAATCACAAAATTTTCTTCATAAGGAAGAGCTGGTGGCATACATTCTTCTTTCCAGGACTTCAAATGGGGAAAAAATGAGAGAGATTTTAAAATAGTGAAAGCTTTTTGACTTCTAACAGTCAGGCATAGCACACCTACTAAATAAGCAACGGTTCTGTGACAAGTAGTGTTTTGCCTTCAATTAAAATTGTCCCTTAAATTAAAAAAATCCCCAAAAAATCCCTAGCAATAGAAACAACAACAAAAAAAAACCAAACCAAACCAAACCAAACCAAACCAAACCAAACCAAACAAATCTGTTACACTCATTCACAAAAGAAATGTAAAATGATGTTGCAAGAAAAATTTTCTGAAACCAGTGTTTATTTGCTGATGATTTTTATTCCATTTGGAAAAATAAGAGTATTTTTTCTGAGACTAAAATAAGATATTAACAAAGGCATATACGCAGTGTCTTTATGGATGAATAATAGGCAAGAATAGAATTTAGAGAATTATGTAAATTTCTTTCAGATATTTTAAGGATGGGTGACCATTTCAAGACAAAAAAGAATCTCCACCTAGACAAAAGCACATCTGCTCGGAAATGTTCTCTCTTGAGAATGCATCTCCTGTTAGCAATTTTCAAAGGTATAAGCTAAATTTACCTTAAATTCAAATGACCTATAAAAATATTCAAAAGGAGCTTCCAAAATACATTTTCAATGTTTTTATTTTGCTTGCACTACTTTCAGTTCTAACTAGAAGTTATATAGAAGCCTGAAGGTGCTTTGGGAAATATTCTCTCACCATTGTTTCCTGACATAGTTAAAAGCACACATGTTTTAATTTGCACAGAAAAACACATTACCTGTTGGTGATGGACCCAAAGTCCTTGACCAGCCCATCTTTTGAAGTATGGCTATTGGAATTTTTTTATGTTTATCTGCTTTTATACAACAGTGAGGACCATAACAATAATATTTTGGAGTGACTTGAACATTGCCACAGTAGCAACCTTCACAGTATTTTCTGTAAGTAGGTCTGCAGCTCAATAACTTATCACAAAGGATATGTTTGGGCCACAGCATGAAAGAGCTGTTGTGTTCCTCTCTACATGCCTGAATAAAATACCTGGTCCAAACTGGACTGCTATTGGAGAAGGACTAATCCTAACTGTACTAAAGGTCTTCGAGGCTGTAAGCCAGGAACCTTCAGAACCAAAACAGAAAAATATTTACCTCAAACTAAAGAGCCAATTCTGCAGATTGGAATGCAAACAAGTGCTTTCTCCTTTGTGAAACTGTGTGGAGGCAATTCTATTCTCATATCTAATTATGATGTCTTGACCTTGGTTGGAGAACTGGTGCCCACCAAGACATTCTATCACTCCCCTCCTCAGCAGGACAGGAAGTGGACAAAATAAGTTAAAAAAATTTCATGGTTCAAGATAAAGGCAGTTTAATAAAGCAAAACCAAAGGCTGCATATGGAAGCAAAAGGAAAACAAAGGTTTTATTCTCTACTTCGCACCAGCAGGTGATGTACAGCCAGTTCCTAGGAGGCAGGGTTTCAATACATGTAGTGGTTGCTCTGAAAGGCAAGTGCCATGCCCCAACCCACCCCCCTTGTTTCCCCCCATGCCCATGACACACATTTTCTCTTTGTCTTTACTGAGCAGGCGTCATATGGTGTGGAGTATTCCTTTGGTCGGTTTGGGTCAATTATCCTGGCTGTGTTGCCTCCCAGGTTCTTGCCCATCTCCAGGCTACTGGTGAGGGGGGAACATCGGAGAGACAGTGCTGCTGCTGTCCCAGCGCTGCTCAGCCAAAGCACCAGTTGTTACCAACACCTTTCTAGCCACCGACGGAAAGCAGAGCACTGTCAGGGCTGCCATGGGGGAAAGTAACTCCGTTCACAGCCCGACTCAACACACTGTTTTGGCATCAAAAAGAGGAGAAATATTAGGAGAAGTAATCTCACCTTACTAACAAAAATGGTTGAGGAATTCTGCAGCTCAGAATTCACATTACATGAAACACTACCTTATTTTTGGTTACCTGGTTTTAAATTTGCTGATTATCAAGCTGATTATTTCTTCTGACTTTAGCCCTGGCTGCTTGGTCAAGACAGCAATATGTATGCTTTGCTAAATGTACTAAGTCAAAGAAGACTCAGTATAAAACATCCACTTACTTCAGCACATGTACAAAAAATCCCTTTCAAAAATAAAACCTTATAGAATTATGTTAAAATATTTTATTTAGACAACAGAAATATTTAATTTCTTTCTTGACCTTTCTGTAGCTTCTAAAAACTTGATATATGCAAGGTCATAAAATTGGTAATAAATAGAGGCATTTATTAGAGTGTGATGGGACTTCAAAATGCTCTTGATAACATGGTATTCTTCTCTTAAATAAAATTCCAACAAAAAGAAAACCTTTAAAACACTCAGAATATGGTATTTTCAGTCATCTGCTCTAAAAAATCCTATTTCACTATGATCTTGAAAAAGTTGCCACATAGTAAAAAGCTCATTATTTTTATTTATTTATTTATCTATTTATTTATTCTACCATGAGAAGCCAAGTAGTTATGCTGGAAGAAGATACATGTGGCATTGCCACATAGAAATATATTACTTCTTCCAATTATTTCTGCTAAGTAGTAACACATGTAAAATATGCTTTATTTTTCCTGCAGCTAGTCATTTCCTGATGCTTTTATTTATTAGGAGTCATATTCAGAACTCTTAATTTTGAAATCCAGACAGTGTCCCAGTCCTTAGTCCCAGTAGGGTATAAATCATAAAGCAAAAATATAAATAATACATAATAATATTAGAAGCTAATTTCTCTTCCCCAGTCAAATATCAGAATGTTTCTTTGTTCTATTAAGATGTTCAAGTTCTTTTATTGTAACTTAAAAAAGGTGGTCCCAGGAGTAATTTTTAACTTCCTGATGTCAAGTGGACCTTAGCTATATTTTGACAACATATTGTGCAGGAAACACAGGTGTGCACCAGTACAGGTTTCTTTGGCAGTTGCAAGTGAGCACCGCAACTTAAAACGGCTTTCCACACACTCGCTGATAAATAGTGCAGCCTCTGGAGCCCTACAAAAGTATTGCATTTTGTAGGCTGTTAACAAGGGAATATCCTTGGGAAGTGAGAGGGTTGAATCTTTTAATGGAAAATAGGGAAATGAACCCATACTTTCACTTTCAGGGTACTCTATCCACTGGTGAATTGTGAAAAAGTTATATGGCGGCATTACTAAAGTCACATATACCAACCAATTGTTTATGACAAGTCCTTTTACCCTTTAAATGCATAAAGATAAAACTAGGGTGGAAAGCAGACCTAAACCCACAAAAGCATCGTATTCCTCTTTGATGTGGATTATGTTGGTGGGGTTTGCTATATCCTGCAAAAGAACGTAAGTGAAGGAGAGCAGAGTGACTGCTGGTTTTGTCTTTTCCACCAGCAAAGATAAATATCCAGCCCAAAATGCAGCAGCTTGCGATAAGCCACTGCCTGCTCAGTCTCTGTGGCACCACTGTAGCTGTCAGACTTATTTAAATTTCTCCATACCAACGCTTGTTTTAGCTTCCGTAGTGCTACTGTTTACAAAACACTATATATGAGGCAGATGCAGCTTCAGGTTTTTAGATTATAACAAACTTAATCCTATTATGCACTGAGGATATACAAAAGGGGTGCTGAGGGCTGTTTTATCCCCTGCCTGTCATGACAGCAGAGGAGCAATTCAGCACCTGCAGAAGCAAAATCACGTATAGCTCTATGACTGTTAGTTTGACCTAGAAAATAGCAGACCATACATTTATTTAATATTCAGTTCTACTAAGCAGAATCTCAGTGTATGGTTACTGATATTCACCCATTCAGATGCATAGGTACATGCTTGAGAAAGGAAATAATTAACTTCAGTAATAACACACAAACTCAGTACATGGCCAAAGCTGAGCTGATGCTCTAATTCTACTCCTCTCCATCTGAAATAATTCTCGGACTTCACCTTAAACTAACTGGCACTTGTCAACAAGAGGAGGTCAATTTGCCTGCTTCTATGATGTCTAATTAAAACACCGTGTGTGCTCAAGACTTGTCTCAGGTTGTTAAACAAATGAAAGAGTTGCTGGCATTAACTCCATTTTACTGGGAAATCCTGCTCCAATTGAAACACAGTAAAATGATTTTCACAAAAAAAAAAAAGACCCTATCAAATTCAATCTGGAAATCCTATTAACTTCTGTATAATGTTCTCTAAATTTAAATATACCTGTTAATATAACTCTTTACTGTCTGTAAAACACATTAGAGATTTCCTCATACAGTTAATTTATTTCATTTCCTACAACTGATATATCTGATCTGAATGTGATCTTATTCCCCTGACAACTTTTTAGCACAAATTTTCAGATTCCTAATAATTTTAGTTTCCTATACTAGGAGCAATATAGCACTTGTGATTTCCCATGTGATAGTACCAGGTCTACTCCAAACAAATGGGTTTTGAAATTTGTCCTAGTTGTGTGAACCCAAGAGATTCCAATAGTTTGAACTGGTAGTCTGAGCTAGATAAATCTTTGGTAATTTTTCTTTACCTAAGGGCAAGGCCAAAGTTCAAAAGAAGCATCAAAGAAGTATAAAAATGCCATCCACAAACCTCCATACCAAAATCTTTCATCATCAGAAGTAATATATTTTTTTGGATTCTCAATCCCATACTGAAATTACCAGGTCATCACAATGGTTTGGTCTGCCTATTACATTAATATATATTTAATTCTGCAAAAGACATCCCTTTATTTGGCCAATTATTTTTTAAGCTACTTAGAGTATAGAAAGCAATGAAAATAAATGCACTACAGACACATTTTGCTGACAGTTAACAGGTTCCTGTCCCACAGACCCATACTATTCAATATAATATACAGCTCAGAATAATAGAAGACAAAAATTGTCATTGCAAAACCTCTCTTCATGACTTCTGAGTCATCTTGAGAATCCAGAGAGATCCCAGCCAACGAGAAGCAGGCAAACACTGTCCTGATTTTCAAGGTCAAGGACTCCAGGAATTACAGGCCTGTTAGCCTCATTTCAGTCCCTGGTAAAGAAGACTGAGAAGATTATTCTGGGAGGTACTGAGTAACACCTGAAAGGCAATGCAGTCATTGGTCACAGCCACCAGGGCTTCGTGACAGAAAAGTCCTGCTTATCAATCAATCCTTTTATGCCAAGGTAATGCACCTAGCTGATCACGGGAAGCCTTGGATTTCAGTAGAGACTTTGATACTGTCTCTCACAGGAGCCTTCTGGACAAAACGGCCTGCACACAGATGTATAAACACTTAACATGATGGGTGAGCAACTGGGTCATGGGTTGGGCACAAAGGGCTATAGTGAATGGGGTGACATCAGACTGGTGACCTGTCACTAGCGGGGTTCCACAGGGCTCTTCATAGGTGACTTGGATGCAGGACTGGAAGGGGTACTGAGCAGCTTCACAGACAACACAAAACTGGGAGGAGCTGTTGACTGCTTTGAAGGCATGGAGGCCCTTTGGACAAACCTCGACAAATTACTTGGACTGTTCAGCCTGGAGAAGAGAAGACTGAGGGGACACCTCTTCGTGGTCTTCAACATCCTTACCAGGGGAGGAGGAGAGGCAGACGTTGATCTCTAATCTGTGGTGACAGTGACAGGTCCCAATGGCCTGAAGTTGTGTCAAGGGAGGTCTAAGTTGGATATTAGAAAAACCTTCTTCACCCAGAGGGTGATTGGGCACTGGAACAGGCTACCCAGGGAAGTGGTCCCAGCACCAAGGTTGACAGTTCAAAAAATGTTTGGACAATGCTCTCAGGCACATGGTGTGATTCTTTGGGATTGTGCTGTGGGTCCTTTCAAGGGACCTGCAAGTAATCCTTGTGGGTCCCTTCCAAATCAGCATATTCTGTGATTCTTTCTTCCTTTTAGCTGAAAAATAGCTCTTCTGCTTTTACCTGAATTCTGAAAATACTTGAAGAGAGAACAATATATCCCAACCAACATCTGATATAGCTAAATGTAGTTTTCAGCATGGGGAGCAGATAAAATCATAAGTATTGCGAAAGTGTCTTTCAATCAATTTTTAGACTGTTACCAATACAGCTTCTATATTATGCCCCCTTACTGTTACCGGAAAATAAAATAATAATAATAATGAATGCAAACAAAGCCTGCTTGAACCATCTTCAATAAAAAAATATTTGTCCTCTCCTAAGTTTTATTCGAAAAAATTATGTATAACTAAACATTGAGCTCCATAGTTATTTTTCATATATTCAAATAATGAATGAATAACTCATTCACCTGATTCCATTACAGAGCTCATTTTGATGCCACTGTATGAACCATGAAACAGCATTTCCAAGAAGTCTTCATAGGTACTTTGGCACTGACAATTTTTTTTCCTTTTTATTCGTGATAACAGATTGAAGTAAGTACTTGATTTGGCAGCAGACAGTAGGTATCTCAGCAGTAAATAAATAAAATCCATGAGCAAGTGAGCAGCTGACAGAGAGGATTTTTCTGGACCTTTTTTACAATTAAATACACAGACAATTTCATTCTAAGATTCCAACTTACTAAGTTAGAACAACTTTTATGACTATCTATGTAGTGGCAAATCTGAGGGGAAAATTTTAAATTTTTTTTTAAAGTAAGAGCAATGCTACTTTCTATTGCCATATAACTAATTACATGAAATAGAGCTGCAAATTTGTTTATAAATTATGAAATATTTGTAGAAATATTTTCGTAGGAAACAGTATTAAGTAATAGGTTATCCTGCCAAATTCTGTACTTGATTACTATGGTTTAGTTTTTATTGAAAGAAATGTTTCTTGATGGCATGTTGTAGTGCCGTTGTCAATGCCTAAAATCCGAATAGGACATAGCAGGACAAGGGATGCCAGAGAAAGTTAGGCCATTTGGACTTATTCCTACAAAACATTTTTAAAATAATATCTTTTTATTGTGTTTAATTTGCTGATATGAATTCTACTCAGTTACTTCTGTGATTTAATTAACCTGTTATTGTGTAATTTTCCAAGTTGGCACAAGTGAAAAATAAATAGTATAAATATGTAAATTGGTTTATATAAACTAGTCACCTTACTACAGATAGCATTACACAGTTGAATAATCAATATTTCTGTTTTGGTGGCATACATAGTCTTTACCTCTATTTGTTACTATTTGAGGAAATGAATACCTTATGCTAAAATTTAGCTTTACTCATAATTTTTATGCTGATTTACAGGAGCAACACCATACAACTTGTAAACTACAAGTGTAAAAGCATTATAGTACTTCAGAAAGGTTTAAAAGTCTAAGTCTTATTTGAAGAGTTTAATAAAGAAGAATTTATAAATTCCTGGTTACATTATTTTAAGACTTATATATCCTGCTCCTGGGGCAGTCAGGTGATTCCTACATGAAGAGATAGCTAATTATAATCTATATATTTGGACTGTGGCAGCATGTCTAAGAGCCCTGGAAGTGGCAGGTATGTCTTTACTACAACCCTAAATTAGAGGAATAGCAGCCACATAAAACCAAATAATTCTGACTTGAAGATGGATTTGAAAAATTCACCATTTGTGCACCATGGTGACTTCTCCACAGTTGTGGTGTCCCCTGAGGACGTTCCTGGAGCTGCCACCTTCATTACTTGCCAAGTCTGGTTCTGTTTTATCCACTTGACACATTGCATGATGACAGTCTCGAGCCTTGGGTGTTTGAATTCCATCTTTCAACATATTGCTTCGGGCCTGTTGTTTCTAACTTCCCATCAGGTGCTGTCATTTTGCAGTAGTCAGCTGTGGAGAAGTACCCTTTGTTCTTACTTAGCACACTGCAGTTCCTGCTTGCATTAGATATATCTCCACCAGCTACAAGAACAATGATTTGCCCTCCTGGAAGAGTTTTTTATAAAGGTTAACTTTATAAATAAAAGCCCACTCTGGAACGAAGCCAAGAGATTACATTAAGTATTTCTCCCCAATAAATTTTATCAATTAGGTAATATGTGTGAGTTCTAACCAGAATATGTGGTTCACACCTTAACTAATTTTCTGTCACCAAAGATGGATATTACATTACAGTACTGTGCAGTGCAGCTTACTTAATTCCCTTATGAGAAAATAAGGGAATTATTTTAACTTCAAGTTAAAAAATTGAGTGCATAAACACTGAATATCAAAAAATATTGCATCACTATTTGTTCTGAAATAATTTGGTTTTGATGTGCTCATGGAATTTTAGCAATTTGTAATTTACTGGTATATGCAGACAAGAAGTATTTGTAAATATTGTAAATTCTGAGTAATGTGATTTCACTCCTATGAGATCTTCCATTTTTATAGAGTAATAACTTTGTTTTACAGCTAAACATTAGTTTTGAAAACCTATTAGCTGCCATCTCCCTTTGTATACATTTTCAAAAATTATAATTTCAGCTTGAAATGGAGAGACGATACAATGGCTAATATTTTTACACTTGTCTAATTACTTCTATGTCTTGATCTTTTAGCCATGTGCTAAGTGAACAGATATATATAAAAGTACAAATGGATTAAAGAAGTGAGCAGAGATCTGCCTGTAGTGGCTATTAAATCCAATGTCTAGAGATTTACCAAGAGATAAAATTCAATGCCTGTCTTGCTCAGGAAGGGAAATATTTGGTGATGTGATCCCTTCTTAGCCTGCAACACAGCTTACACAGATTCTCTTTTTTCCTTATTCTGTTCAGTCCAGAAAATATGGATCATCTTCCACAAATGTGCTACCTGCCATAGTGGGAAGCTGCACAGCAAGTTTGCTGGGGGTTTCTTCTCTCCTTCTACTTCATTTTTTGCTTATCAATTCTTCAATGTTCTCTCTAACAGGGCATAAAAGCCCAGTAAAGTTTAAAATATCTCTTTTACACACCTGCTTAAACGACTTGGTTCATCTACCTTGGACATTTTAAAGGATTACTGAGACTGTGCATAAATAGCAACGACTAATCTGAAAAATCCTCCACTGATGGGAGTGACCCCAGGCCAAGCAAAAGGAAAAAATCAGTGCTTGTTCTCCTGTGGACTTCTCTTCTGAAGTAGGTCAACTGTGCCCACACTCACAGTGCTCCGACCTGCACGTCCTCTGGGTTTTCCATGAGAATTCTGTGGCCCTAAAACGTAGTTATCAGTCATTTAGAATACTGAAGTTCGAAATTCTTGAAATGATGGGAGGATTGTGCTGCTGCCCACATGAGTACTGTTACAGTCATAGTATCACAGCAGGCCTCAGCCGTGGCATTATGGGGAGTGAAAGTTCTCAAAGGTCCTTGTGAATAATCCTAGAGGATGAGGAACGGCTAACTCTACCTTTCTCTGCTTACACCATGAGCAGTCTGTGGTCCCAGAAGCATGCTATGCCACAGGTTGCATCTGGGCTTTGTCTCAAAGGGAAGCACACAATTAAATTGCCAAAGTGAATTAAATGATATATGAATTTGCAGGATGGACTTCCGGGAACCAATCAGGATTTGGGAGCAAAACAAAAGGCTAAATTATTTGGCAAAATGCACTATCTATTACCTGATTCTCATTAAAAGATACATTGCTAATCATTTATGAAAAGTCTTACTCTGTATTTTTCATTTGAGAAAGGTTATTTTTAGCTGCCATCCAGAAATTTTGTTGAAATCACAACTGGAGTGCTGATCCAACTTTGAGGATTCGGTTTAAGATGTCTGTTGTTGTATTGAATGCAAACCCCATAATTCCTGATTGCCAACATTTTGTTTCCAGATGCATATTTTCCTTCCACACTGAAATGAGTAAAGAAACCTTGGTCATCTGCCTTTTATTCATGCTTTATATGCATACTTGTATGTGTTATGAAGAAAGAATACCAGTGGAGCAATGAGAATTAGTTGCACAATGCTTTTTGTCTGTGGGTCCGAGTCCTCAATAAACAATGATAGGCAGCAAGACTGATTTAAGTCAACATGCTCTCTACTAGGTTTTCTTTGGGTACTGGAAATGAAATATGCAGAATCAGTTTGACTGTTTCTTCTATCCCTTGATATCCTTCTAACCACAGTCTTTTTTATTAAAGAAAACCAAACCAAACCAACCAAACAAAAAACCCGCACAGAATGAACGAAGAAACAAGAAAAACAATAAACAAATCTACAAACAAACAAAAACTTCCCCAAAAAACCAAACAGAACAACAGCAGCCCTATAAATAACATGTTTTCTAGTTCTGAAGGACGTTCCTTAAACAAATGAGGGTGGAATGCCCTTTACTCACATCAGAAAAGAGAACATCTAACCTCTAATTGAGATATTAACTTCTCATTTAGGGATAAGCAAGGTAATTCCTAAATCAGACATCTAACATTTTTAGCTGTCAGGTTTCAGATACTTCTGCCTTCAAAGCTTGCTTGTTTTGTATCTGAATATCTACAATTCAATGGCAAACAATAAATGGAAGCATAACTCTATTTAGAATATGAATTATAATGTTCTGGGATCTAAAATAGAGGCTACTAAAATAAATAGATCAAAAAAGAGACTGTAAAGTTGCAATATTTGTAATTTTAAATATAAATGAAATAACTTTAATAATATGCATTTAAATTAATATTTATAATAAAGACACATTTATATTTTTATATAATGAAAATACTTTAATGGAATAATAATATATATTAATATATAATTTTACAATATTTGAACAAGTATGTATGATTGTAATATATATTCTGAAATAGCAGAGACCTTCCTATTAGAAAAACATAGATAAGCTAAAAAGTATTTTAAAAATATTATTAATAATTTCACCTTTTAAGGAAAAAATATTTCATAGCTATAGTATACTACAGAATATATAAAGATTGTTATTCTTTAATGATTCATATTTTCCTCAATATATAGAACAAATTTTCAAAAATGCATCTTTTTATTATTCATTGAAAGTGTAAGCAACATTTGCCCTTACAAAATAGAGTTCTTCACTGACAAGATGACATAGAATGCCATGGTTTTACATTTTTCACAATTGCTCAGAATTTCAGAATGTCTGGCTCACTTTCTAATGCTATAGAAGGTTTTTAAGCCTAATCAGAAGTGGAGAATAAAACCATCCTCTCCAATCCTCAGTCAAAGCCATTCTCTAATAATTCTGACTTTTTGGGTTAGAAATTAGTCCCTAATACTCTTAAATAAATTGCTACTGGCTGGTTTTGTGTTTGGTTTTGTGTTTTTATTACTCTTACACAGAGCCATCAAAAGTAACAGATTTCAGGGGATCACAATCCTCATCAACAGAATCGCTGCACTAAAGATATTCTTACATGGGTCCGCTTCATATACCCTCACATTAACTTCCTAAAACATTTAAGGAAGTACTTTGATGGCTGAAAAGACTGGGAATCTAATTTTCCTCTTTTATACAACCTTGTGTGCTGCTCCCCTCTTCCTCAATTCCCACACTCGGAAGAGAGAAAAGGCTGAATGCAATAATATACAATAATAGATCTTGCATAAACTAGTCGGGTTGACTTCCCATATAAGACAGGAACCATTTGTGAAGCCTGGGTCTTCCTAGCAATCTTCTAAAGTCAAGAATTTTTTTTTTAAGCTAGAATGGCCTATAATCATGCAACAAGAAGTTCCATGAGAAAACAAAACAAAAAAAGACCACCACGAAAACAAGGAAACAAACAAGAACCTCCTCATCTTTTTGTTCTATTTATGAACAAAGTTGATGCACATGGTAGTAGGAGATTTACACAGACACACTAGAGAGAATAAAACACCCATAGTGGCTGAATTTGTAAGAGAAAATTGTTGTCATTTTGAGCAGCAAAACAAAAGCTCTACAATTCACAAAATAAAATCTCAAATATAAAAAAATAAAGCAGTAATATAAAGCCATTTTTATTGTCTCGGAAAAGCCTGTTAAATGTTGAATGATAGGAGAAAAGGTAGTAGTATTTTGTGAGTAAAAATACAACTTGTTTCTATTATAAAATTCTAATATAAGGATGTCTAAATTATTTAGCATTTTTTTATTAGTAATACTTATACTAATATGCATACTTTGATTTACATAAATTTATAAGAACGACATCTAATAGTTTTTTTCAGTAGACATTGCCCAATAGACTATATTCAGTGATCTGGCTAACAGTTTATGCTTTACTATTTTGCCCCAGGGCTTAGTAATCCTCTTGAACTGGAGGCCATGCTGGTCTTGTGGAAGAACGTGAAAATGAAGCAGTGGGAGAATTGCTTGAGCAATTTTGCTGTGCGAGGAAACTCATCAGTGTATAAAACTGGTGGAGCAATGCCACTGTCTCTTAGCTGCTTTCTTCACCAGCCACAGCTCAGGTTGGCAGGGACTCTGCCAACCAGGTGAAGAGAAGATTGCAAGCTGCAAACTGAGGAAGGAGAATGAGAAGGTGATGTAGCAACACACATCTCTACTTAAACCGGTGGATGAATATGTATCCCTTGGATACAAATTTGGCTTTTCAGCTGAAAAGAGTTTGCTAATCTTTCAATTTTTTAACTGCAGGGAGTGGGAAGTTGGGGTCGGTTTTTTAGGGTTCGTTGGTTGGGGTTATTTTTTGTTTGTAGGGGTTTTTTCACTATTTTGACATATTTTCTTTCACCTTAGATCCCCACTAGCAGCTGCAGCAGTACAAGCAATAATTTATTAATTAAATGGAAGGAGCAGGAAAGAAGTGGCAAGAAGACTGCTGCTTAAATAACATTTTGCCAACAGAGAAATCATAATTCTGGATCACAGTGGAGTTTTTGGAATAAAGTGAAAAAGAGCATTTTGTACTTGAAAGAATGAAGTTCTTTCTAGTAGTTTTTCTACTAGACATAAATACATAAATGATGTATTTCTGTTAAGTTAAATAAACAGATTTTTTTTTTTTAAAAAGGGGGAAAAAAGCTCATAGGCTTGTCTAGGAGTTCCAGAATGTCTCCTATGTGAAAAAGAACCCACCTTGAAATCCTCAGATTCCTCTCCCCACCCCCAAATGATCAGGGTAAAAACAAAAGCCAAATACCACCTCAAATATTTGTTTAGAGAGCAGTGAAACCCACTAACCCGTGTTCTAGGCTATAGAGGATTTGATGAGGTTCCATCTTGGTATATGGACAAAGAGGGAGGTAGATGTTTGGGTTTGATTCTAATGAGGGTTCATTTGCTTCCTTTTATCTTATATAAATTACTGTACTTTTGTTTCCTATTCCAAGTTTTGGAAATAAAAATAAAACCCAAAACACCAGAGATTAATTCTTATCTTCCTTTGCCTTGTGTTATGTGTGGTTGCAAGCTAAAATCAAAGCTTTCCAAGCCTTTGAAACACCTTCAATGAGGCAAGTGGGATATTCTGGCAGTTTGAACTCTCTCCAGTTTACGGCTTCAGAGAATCTCTGGGGTATTATTTTTCTTCTCAGTCATATTGCCCAAAACCTAGAGAAATAGGAACCTTGGGGGGACCAGATTTTTGCAATCAGAATAGCAAAAGTGAAAAAAAACCATCCTCCTAGAAGACAATAGGGCAGTAAAGAACAAACCTGCCTCCCAAGGCTCCCAGGCAAGCTTGTGAGCCTTGTATTGTGACTTTTGCCCTTTTTATTGTCACTGAATTGCATGACCACAGGGGTAAAATCACTCTTATTAAGGACTTTTTACCACTGTCATTAAAACTAGTGATCAGATTTGACAGAAAATTTCAACAGACTGAGGGCAAGGCTGACATCTGTTAAAAAAGGCTTGTCAAACTTACTTGGAAAAGGACCAGAACCCTGGTGCTCTTGTCAAATTTCTTTCCCTTATCTTCCAGGGGGAAAAAACACCAAAAAAACAACCCTGCTATGCCTGCACCCCCCAAAAAACCAAACCCACAACCAAATCCCTAAAATTGTTCACTATCATACATACAAAATAACTGCAGTTTCTCATAAAAATCATTTTCTCATTTCAAATCTTATTCCATAATTAGGTGATCTAGTGTTGCATGTATGAAAATGCTTCTTGTTTGATATGGTCCTGAAAACCTAATACACCTACTCAGAACTCAAGAATTAAATTCATAAAGCAGATCAGGAAAAATCATAAGATGCATTTAAAAATCTTCACGGTATTAAAGAATGATGGGAAAGCCTCCATTGGAATTATGTGACTATTACAAAGTGGAGTGCTATCAGTTTGGTTAAGTCTGGCTTATAAAATTAGTCTTCTCCTGAATTCACTGTAGTTTAAGATCCATTTTGCCCATACTCATATGGGTAGAATTGTTGCCATCTGCAGGAAGAACAAAGTTGAATGTTAGCATGATCTAGGTCCCTCAGCAATGCCCATGTGCAAGATTTTGATATGAGAAAATATTTTCCTTCAGAGAAAATAGGTCCTTAATTTTTAATATATATTTAAATTCCATAAATCAAAGATTGCCTTCATGCAGTATTTATGGGTAAAAACATTCAACTGATAAAAGTTATAAAGTCAAGATCAGGTTACTGGAAGACCTGCTTTTAGTCAAAGACAATTTACAGGACTTATTAAAGGAAAAAGGGCATTAAATTTTCCAGTTCTGTCATGTAAAGTGCAAGGCTAGGTGGTCTAATTGTTGCTTCCAGGGTAAAATCTATGGATTTGTTAATGTTATCGTGATTTGTAACTAATTTACGCATGTGCATAAGGGATTTTCTGTACCAGGTTCTAAGTTTTAAAATTATTTTTGTTACAAGTGGAAAATTCCAGAGATAAGGTAACACTATTTTGTGGGAAAAAAAAAAAAAAAGAAAAAAAAAAGAAAAATCCTTACCAACAATACATTTGGTTTTAATTGTAGGTAGTAAGCACTTTTAGAACTTATTCTAAAGACTTTTAATTATGGATTCGGTAGTGAGATGGAAATATTTTTACTCAGATTACTTAAAAAACAACTCTACAAACCTAGAAATTCTGCAGTGCAAATAATTATATAATTGGAAGTATGTCAGCAGCTATACAGTGAATAAGAGAAAGGACCTGAAAGTGAAAATATCTTTCTTTTATTTGAATTTTATGGGTTTAAAAAAAAGTAATCAATCATTTTCTCTTGCAAATGGGCGCTGGGCTTCCTCCCTTGTAATTTATACCAAATTGTCCTCTGACACTTCATTTTGCTGTTTTAAATTGTTGCAACTTTGAATAAAACATTTTTATGCTCTGTGTATTGTAAATTAATTGCTTCTGTCAGATTAATAGCTCTTCTTGGGAATACAGGAAATTATGGTGCTCTTGACAGTGGTTTTTCAGTGCTCCCATGAAAACTGAAGGAAACTGATGCAAAGGAAAAACCCAAAACAATAAAAGCCCTACTCCTCCCTGAACAAATAATAAGCAGAGGCTATTTCATCTCAGAAAGCGCCTGCAAGCATTGTCATGTCATATATTGGAGAGTAGAGTACATTCACCCTTCAAGAAAAGGCATTTTAAAATTCATTTCAGTCATTGCTCATAATTGAGTTTAACAGCTGAAAATCCTTCAGTTGACCTCCTGTCTATCTTTGTTTCTTCTTCTAATACAGTTACTCAGAGAGCAAAATGTCTACCCGAACAGTGTGGAATGACAACAACAATAAATATATATATACACATAAACATGTATTTGTTGTATGTGCACAAAAATTTGTGTATTGTGTTGTTTTCATATACATATATGTACAATATAAATTTTTGTTGTTAAATGTAAATAACATGTTTATATTTATATATACCAACCATACCCCTACATAAAGAATAAAAAAACCTGTCAAAGCCATCTGTTTTTGTAATGTTAGAACTGATGCAGGCAAATAACTACAATTGCTTAAATTGGCTGTGTTTTTTCCATACACAAAGAAAATTTCAGAGCCACATGGTACAAAAAGATCACATACGGAAACTAATTAAAATCTTGTCAAAGTGAGCCTGTCATCTGAACTGAAGTGAGTGAGCAAGAAAATGGAACAACTCTGCTATAAAATTTGGCACAATAAGTTTTTTTATTTGAAAACACCTTGAAAGAATTTAGAAGCTGAAATATGCTCTTGAAAACACTATTTTAAAGCTGGTATTCTTTTTTCTCCCTACTATTCCTTCAATACCTTTACGTTTCTAGCTATAAAATCCTGCAGCCTGATTGGAACAGTATCCTAGCATCACAGCTTTATCTGGTTTTGACAAAAACTTGTATTACCTTGTTCTACAGAAGAAAAATATGCAAGGAAGTAGAGTATGGACAGCACAAACCAGATGAAAATGCCAGCAAGGATTCTGGATTTGCTGCCCTTTAAAGGAGGGCCTCCCAGAGGGTCAGTCCCACTGCCCCATTAAACCTTTGGAAAAAGTACCAGGAATTATCTAATTGCCTAAATGGTTGGCAACTCTACCTGTCTAAGGTTTTCTTAATTTATTTTGGTAAATTCCTTAACAGTATTGGCTTTGCACGTAGCAAATAATTTCACTTCAGCTTTGTCCCTGTCCTATCAGTATTTCTTCTTGACATATGACCTGTGTGTTTGACTAAGTTAATAGCTAAAATAAACACTTCTGAGGGAGGCACTTACCACTGCACCACCTTTCAAATATAAAAGGTGAGGAAAAAGCAGGTTTTACTAATTTTTTACAAATATATTTTCTCAGACGGTGGGCAAATTACAGTTCTGCTTATCTTGTTGCCTCATTTCTTTCCCAGCTAGAAGAACAGCCTAACTGTCACTCCTAAGGAAAGATCAAATAAAGTTTGACATCTCTCTGTTGATGTTTTAATCATCTTCTGAATATCTCAGATCTGTCCTGCTGGAAGAAAAAAACCACCTAGGTTTTCTGTCTGTTCTACTCGAGTACTTCACCCAGCTTCCCTTCTCATACAACAACCACCTCTCTAAATATATCTCCACCATAAAGGAATTTAATAACATGAAGTTTCTCTTTCATCAATGTTTCAGGGTCCTGATCAGACTCACCTGGAGCCTCCACCCACACCAGTCATCCCAGGAACTCTATTTAACCTCAGCCTGGGGCATACCAGAAAAGTTGTAGGCTCCAGCTGTTATAACCTGTAGGCCTTGTTGATATTGATCCTGATCCTACAGACTGCTTTTCTAGCTCTGCCTTGTCACAGTTTATCTGTTAGTAGATTGATGCATCTCATCCTAAACTTGTCCTTCAGACAGACTTAATGTCTTGACTTGGACCTGTCTCATTACAATGAAATAGCCTATTGATTAGGACTCCTGACTGGACCTGACCACAATCTCCAGGTCTGTCCTGCTACCTTGCTTGGATATTTTGGGATAGGCCTTCATTGTTAAGTCCTCTGGCCTAGCAGGCTGTGCAATTTCTGTCCCTTAGCCAGTAGCTGGTCCATGGTACTCCCAACAGCTTCCTCCCTCTGAAAATCCTAGTTGCATCCCATACATCAAAGTAAGATAGATCTTCTCCTTATAATCTTTATATAGAAGTGTACAATATGTTGAGGTATATGCTGTTTTCTCGCTCTTCTTCCAGACACTTGGAAACCTGTTTCCTGACTGTATTCCTGACTGTATTTACAGTCATGTTGGAATTGTGACTAGCTTCAATACAAAAAGATTGAGATTTTTGTAAGTACCTTTAAAATACGTTGTTTTTCCTCCTTCCAAGTCACATCCAGGCTTCATCTCTTTAATAACTGGAATTGTCATCATAGATGAGAAAACATTAATTGTTGCAGCCTCCAGCAGCTGCTGGTATGCAGTCCCAGACAAATATATCATAAAATGGTTTGAGTTGGAAGGGACCTTAAAGATCATCTACCTTCAACACCCCTGCCGTGGGCAGGGACACCTTCCACAGCACGAGGTTGCTCAAAGTCCCATCCAACCTGGCCTTGAACACTTCCAGGGGTGGGGCACCCACAATTTCTCTGGGCAAACCCTTCCAACATCGCAGCATTCTTATATTGAATAATTTCTTCCTAATATCTAATCTAAACCTACTTTCAGTTTAAAGCCATACCCCCTTGTCCTGTCACTATATGCTCTAGTGAGAAGTCCCTATGCACAAGATGGAATATTTTTTAGTATAACTTCTTACAAACTTCTGTTAATCTAAATTTCTTCAAATACAAGGATCTTCAAATATATTTTCCAGTTCTCTGTCTTTATTATAATGATAGCAAATGATCTTACTGCAATTCACTTGTCCATTACTTCAGTTAGTGACTTGACTTTTTCTCATATTATTCTCTATAGAGTTTCTTCTAATTTCTCTGCTTCCTGAGTGTTGGCTCTTCCAGACACCAATTGCTCATGATAACCAGTTTGCCTAAAAATAAAATGATTGTACATCTGCAAACCATTTGCATTTTTTCTGAGATGTTTTCTAGAGTATTGTTTGTGTAACATTACAAAACACAAAAGTATTGCTTAATGTATATTTTCCTGTCAGTTTTTCTCTGGATTTTGGTATTCTCTCCATTTTTGCTGCTTACACTAGTTTCCCTGAGTAAATGTGTCAAGGGAATGACTTGATTCAGTAGCATTGAATTGCTAGAGTTTTAATTTGGTGTATTATGCCACATGTATTTATTTACAGACCGAAAATTATACCTTGCATTTGTAATCTTAATTCTCAGTGCCCAAACGTCCCCAATATGTTCTCTCTCCAATTCCAAAGCTGTGCTAGTTTTATAATTGTTTTATAACAGTAGCCCTTGAATACCTTAATCTCTGCAGTTCAAGACAAATCTACTTCAGGGCTCAGCATGGCTTGCTATTGACATCACTGCTGCTCTTTTCACTTCATGTTTATTGTTTCAATAGTGATGGTCAAATAAAGCTTGGACCTGCTCATCTGAGAAATGTTTATGAGATATATCTCTGGATAATTTGGAAAATCCATTATAATAAATATTTTTAATGGAAGCAGCTGCAGTATTATAATTTTGATTTCATTAAATTTCAAAGATACCTTCTAGAACAGAACCAGAAAGAGGAAGACAATAGGCAGAGGAAAACATACTCAGAATAAAAAATAAAACAATAAAATGTGCAATAAACCAGTACTCAAGTACATAGAAACTGATTTTCTGATTAATATTATGATTTTTTTTTTACTAGCTTACACTAATTTTTTTTTAAACTTAGAACATTAAATGTAATATTCCTTTCCTCAATAATTTTCCATTTACAATCATACTGTACTACCAACTATGTGTTTCAATTAAATAGACAACACTTTTTATGATGTATTCTTAGGTAGCTTGAAAGTGGTTTTGTCACAATTCGAGAAAAAAATGGACATGTCAGGGTAGAATAAAAAATTTTTAAGTACATTTATTTTACTTGCAAGATGGAGAAGTAGGAGGCAGTCCTGTGAGAAGAACCAAGTAAAGGAATGCTGTCTCTCCTGTGATTACGTAGGAGAGAATGCTGTAGCAATGCTAACTTCTATTCGATCAAGGTCCAACTTACTCTTAGGTAAGTTTTGCAGGTTTCTGTTTCTTTCGTGTTAGTAATGAGCACAGAATGGAAAGTTTCAGGTACTAAACTTTTCAAATTGTGGATTCTATGTGGGTAATTTCTGCATCATGATTTGTTTGCTGACTGAGTAGCAGAGTTTGGAGCTTGGCTTTAGTTCCTGCAGAATACTTGCGCATGCACTGCTTATGTGTAAATACTTTGGACACTGTTTAGGATAGAAGAAAATATATTTTCTTAAATAGTATTGACTTCTGATTTGTGGCTGGAAATTGGTGTGTGCTTAAATTATTTCACCTGTGAAATCTGAATGGTGGGTTTGTTTTTGCAAACTGGTTTCTCTCCTCCCATTTATCTACTATTGAAAATATGGTAACATTCCATTTTTATTCCTTGGTTGCAGTGCTTCTGGACCCCCCATTAACATTTTAAGCACTCTTTGTGCTTATAATAGAAAGTTTACACAACAACATGAAGGATACCATCATACACTGCTGCCAATGGCTTTTTAATGTAAATATTTCAAAACCTGTTTCTAGCAGTATAAAGCCTGACTATGCCCAGGAGCTCTGGTCTAGAACAAATATGATTCATTGATCTGTACAGCCTACACTGAGTTTGAATATAGTCCACTGAAAAAACTGTGCATCATGCTACCTTGTAAGTTTTCTCAGATCCAGACTTTGTTCAGCAGTCACACCAAAGCAGGACCAAAATAAATCATTGAAGAGTCTCTAAGCCAACAGATCTCATTAGACTTGGAGTTACAAGCTTAGACAGATGTCCTGAGACTGCAGTATGCATCCATCTGTAATCAGTGAGAATGAAGAAGAAAAATTTTATTTGAATCTCTACAATGAATACAGACTGAATCCAAAAAGCTGAGGCACTTCTGTCCACCTCTTTTGAAGAGTTTTGATGTTGCTTTGTGCAGTGGTTGTAGACCTGTGTTTGCCTATTTACAAGTGATGTACAGATATTAATCCAGGAGGACTATTTAGAAATCTATATCTCACACACAACAGTCATTCAGTACCACCCTCATATTCAGAAAGTGTGAAGAGGAAGGAGAGAAAGATTTTTGTCCTTTCATTACTCTGTGGCTACAGAATATCAGCCGAAACCTTTCCACAGCTGTCAGAGCTTTTCCTCCCTGAAAAATCTTACAAGAAATAAAAGCTCAAGTAACTTTGGATTTCCAGTTCTTCCAGTAATGGGAACACTGGAAGACTTGCCAAGTCAGTATTTTCATGGCATTTTTATCTGGTTGCAAAACAAAGAAACTCAGAGTATAGATACGCATATGTAGATTTTTTCCTTCAAATTACAATTTCAATGCCTTCGAATTTCACCCAATCAGCATTCCTGCTTTTCAGAGCCTTTCCTTGTAACCTTCCTGTGACAGTTTCCTGACACCTCTTGCTGTCATCCACATTCAACCAAGATTCAGAGAGAATGCTTGTAATTTATATTTTAATTTTATTCTTTTGAAAGGTAACTCTGATTCTGTCTCTCAGAAGGGACTGGCACATTAGGCAAAACACAAACAAACAAACAATCATTAGAACAACTAGTGAATTTGTATTTGTATCATTTTTATTTTGTTCTATTTGATTTGTTGCCCTCATTTACAGAGTCAGACAACATAAACATAAAATTTCATTCTCGACTCCTCATCAAAGTTATTGCTCCATTCATATGTTAAAAAAGCTTTAGAAAGCTTTCATATCTTCATAGAAGAATGGATAAATTAACTAACACATTGCAGTGAATATATTTATGATGAACTCGTTGGCTATGAGTGTATCTGCTCAATAATTGTGTTCTTTCACTGGATCGATTAAAAAGGTCATGAATTCAATTGCACTATTATAATATTTATACTGCAATCATACCTTTTGCAATGAGAACAAACAGCCATTAGAATTGTCTTCCTGGGGAATCAGTAGATTTCCTTAACAGTGGACACCTTTAAGATTCATCTGGATGGGACTCTGAGTCATCTTGCCTAGACCATATTTTATTAAAAAAGACTGATCAAGACGATCCTTGAGGTACCTTCACACCTGATATTCTGTGATTCTGTGAATTATTTCTGATCCCTGATTGGATGAGAGATCAAACACGTTCAGCACAAATATTAAAGTAATTTAACTTTGATTTCCATAGCATTCAAGCCAGTATACAGCCTTGCTTTAATGTCTGTGGAAAATAAATATTTAAAAAATTGGAACTTGTCTAAATGATTAATTTATAATACCAAAGAATGCTCCTAAGAGATTTTGTATTGCTCACCATATAATCTTTAATATTAAGAACTGAGGTTGATCCTGGAGATAACTTGATGCTATAGTGGGCAAGGAGACTAAGCCAGAAAGAAGACATTATCTTGCATCTTGTGGCCATACCTTTCAGCTTCCATTGCACAGTAAGAATTTTAAATATAATTGAAAAGAAAGAAGTTGTTCCTACAAATGTCTGTGGTAAATAATTCTGAATATTTAGAGCAAACAGACAAAAATTGCATAGGTTTTTGAACTTAATATGGTTGTACAGGAATGACATGACCCATTTCTAGTATTGAACATTGAATTTCTTTACAGATTTTTAGGTTTTTTCCCCTTCTAGCAAACTTTTTTTCAAATAAAATGAAATAAATTATGTTAGGTTATTGGAACTTCTTTTTGAAATGTTCTAGGTAGGTTATGTTTTATTTTGATAGTGTTAAACAAGAATTTTCTTCTGTGACCTCATGTGAAAGAGAGAACAGAGTGTGTTGACTGAAACAGAAATAGGCCTTATTTTTCATGTTTATTGTATTCCTGCTTAATTGAAGGATGGAACATATGACACAGAAAGCATTAAATAAAAATTCTGATACGATCTTTTAGAATTGACAATCCAAATTTACAAAAGAGCTACCTTTAAGAAGGAAAGAACTGGGTAAGTACTGAAATGGTTTCAGTGGTTTTTAGACTGACTCATCAGCATGAATTCTTACTGTTGTTGCAAATTATGCTCTTCCAGAGAATTTAAGTCGATGGTTCATAATTTCCCCATAGGAGCAGTAGATGGATACCTTTACGTCTCATGCAGTTTTAGAGAGTACAATTCATCTTTTACTTCAAATCGCCTTTCTGCCTCTATTTATAACATTAACAATTCCCAAGCAGACCAGACAGGACAGTAGAAATTAAATATAGCTCTGAAAACACTCAGGTGTTTTTTTGTTTTTTTTTTTTTTAATTTGGTTTGTTTTCTCCCTTCATATGAGAGAGTAGACATTTGAATATATCATGGCACTGGAATAAAAGAGGAACAATTTCTGAAGAGAAGTTGTAAGCAGAGCTGATGATCAGCTGAGGCAGCTGGCAGCTCTTGGAACAGGAAGCAGATAGAATTACTAAGCAATTGCTGAGATGAATAGCGAACAAACATGTTCACACATGTTAGAGTCAAGAAGAAAAGAAAAACATACTATAAAAATTACAGTAGAAGAAAATAACTTCTTATTTACCCAAATTCATTCATGACAGTCTAATTTCCTAAAAGAATAATTCCTGGTTTTTATGTTGCTACTCAGGATTACAGTGGTGTCTACACAATATCCTGGAGGAAGATATTTCTAAACTCTGCTCTACTGAACTGGAAGGGTCATGACCTTTCAGTGACAATGTTTGTACACCCGACTCATTGCAATTTCACAGACATATTTACACATTCACATATATTTAGTCATTTATACAAGAATTCCCATGCACTGTTGTAATAGATTTCATATGCCAATCCATTCCTCTTAGGAGAAAATTCATATTCTAGCTCAGTTTTTAATCTGATACAGAACTTGAAAATAGATCAGGTATGGAGATCTGCTCAGAAATCTCAGCAAGTGGTCGCATTATCTGCCTAAAAAATGCTATCTGACATTCAAAATAAACTGGTTTATTCTGGATATTCTTCCCTTAATCTTAATTTCCTTTCATTGTGTGTTAAATATTTGCACACACATACCCAGCCCACATGCACATATATGCATATCTAAAGGGTTTTTTGCTTTCCGAGGACTTTGATTTGAAGAAACAGCTGGATGACAGTTATGCTATTTTCATCTCATTCCTTCTGAAATGTCTGTCAGGCTTGGTTTTGATTATGTCACCTATTTTGTCCCGTGCACTTCAGGCCAAAATTTAAACAAAACCTGAGAAAACTTTGTCTTCAAACAGTCTGAGAATGAGGTAAATAGTATGTAGCAAGACATCCAATGTGGAAGTGGGAAATCCAACCTCCCTGTCAGCTCCTGTTCAGGATCTTTACAAGTATACAAGCATAACACTATCTCAGTTTTAATCCAGCCTTTACTCTTGAAGCCTCAGTACATTTTTTAAAAGTATCTGATGCTATTGAATTGACTTAATGACAGTTTTGTAATTTGCTCACTATTGTGAGTTTGCTCTCAACATTATTAGTAAGCAGTTACATACAGTATCTTCTAAATTTATCTTATTTTAAGAAAGAACCAGAATGTGTGTTACAGAACAGCTTTCTTCATTTTTTCATTAATGAGCAAAGTTATGCCTCAGATGTTGTATCATAAAGGCTTGAATTTATATTTACCACTTTTCTATCATAGGATCACACCTGCTATTGTTGTGAAAACAAAGAGGAAAAAATAAAATAATTTAAAATAATACGGTTCTATTCCTTGCCTCTCCTGTAAAGAAAAAAAACCCAAAAGATAAAAAAATAGAGGAAAAATTCCTAAGCAAAATCCTGCAGTGTAGTTGTGATATGGTAGTGTAAGAAGCTGATAAGTGAAAGTTGGCTAGTTTTTCCTCAATTTAACCAAAATATACATTGTATGTTCTGATGGCAATCCTTTGAGTTCTTCTTGCAGCCTAACATATCCCAGCTTCCCCTGTACACATTTTTTGTCAGTGTAGCTCTTTCTTTTGCCTTGTGCTTTGCCGGTATTTGGGGGAAAACGGGGAATTTGCTCTAGAAAATGAAGATATTGTTCTTCCAGTCCTAAGTAGCCCATGATATGATCTACTTTTTCTCTCTCAGCTGAGGGCTCTAAGCAAGTACAACTCTGGAAAGTGCTAAGAGATTAAATTCTACTCTAGATCTGCAACGAATGACAAGTGACTGGTGAAATACCCTCACTTTAGTTCTTACATATAATTAAGTGCTGATTCCATCAGGGAAAGGGAATGTAAATAGATGTATATGCATTTGTGCACCTTACATATTTTCTCAAGTATCTCTTTTTAGATTACTGAGAAAAACCATGGCTCTACTGTTAAAGCTGTTAAGTCAAAACTTGAAAAAAACCCTGAAGCTTTGTTTTTTTCTCTTCTGACTCATGGAAGCCTAGAACTGCTAAATTCCAATTGGGGAATATATCAGCATATGTAGTCCGTGAAAAATTGTTTCTGGGACTTCATAACAAACCAGTCTTTTTAAATAAGTTATTCATATTTCATATTGAATGGTTTTACAAAAAGAAGGGAATATATATGAAAAGTGGTAAAATAATTAAGAAATGCTTGGGTTTTTTTAAACCTGAGCATTTTTATCATCAGTCTGCCTTGCCATCTCTAAAATTAAGCAGCAATATTAATTAATTAATATCATAAATACATCTAAGACAAAATACATAGTACCCAAAATTTCCAAGAAGAATTCCTTCTTCTCCATGTTACTAAGTATTCAGTGTTTAGGTATAGTAATAAAGCTGAAACAAAGTATGTAGCAATGGAAAAGTCAGTCTGTTAGTTTGAGATGAATTTGGTGTTTCATTTTAAAATGCAGAAGGAACTATGATATAGAGTTTTCATTGAAACTAATAACATTGCTCTCTTCACAGAGATTTCTTAATCTCTTCAAAGTTTAATAAACACAATTAATGAAAGAGCTTCAGATAAGTTCATCTTCTTTTAAAAATTCTAGCTAACAAAAAATTGTTGAAATTTTTAAGTTTTCCCATATTTGGTGGCTGAAATATTGATATATTTTATATCAGTGAGATTAGAATTCCATCTGTGAGTTATGAGGTTGCTGCAACAGTACCTCTAGCACACAGATATATTTTGGAGTTCTCCATATATCTATTCTGAACTATTGCCATAAGTTATAAAATTCCAGTCAATCCATATTTAAGAGTTTATATATTTGAAATTTTTATTTGAAATTTTACAAAAATCTCCTATAGTAATCTCCTCTAAAAGTTTGTACATACAGCTTTTTAGAACTATAGGCTGCAATTAATACCAGAAAATCTTATAATAAGAAAACAAATTTTGTAACTTTGCAGATCTTATTGGTTTTGTAGTATTCCCAAGTTTATGCCTATTAAATACTATTGTTAGTACACATAGACAGAATAAGATGTAACAGCCATGCATTATTTAAAAGTCATACCCTGACAAGTGATGACAATTGAGCATGACAATTTTGGTGATTCTTATTTGTTAAGATTTCATCATAATCACTTCTCAGACTTCTTCCAAAATTCCTGTTGAATAATAGTTTGAAGCAGCTCAGCAAGAGTACATTATTCTATTAAACTAGAAAATTCCTCCCCAAACCATCTGGGCTGGCAGGTGTTCATCATCATATCTAGGTTGCTATGAGACGAGATTTGCTTATATTAATTAGTCACATGGCATGAAACTCCAATTTTGCTCATTTGAAACAACTTATGTCTGCAAAGGCATATTACCAGTACCTGTAAAGCTCAAGGTGTAAGACCCAAGTTAATAATGTCAGAAAAAGAGAAGACAGGGGCTGCTCATACATGTAAAACCCTCCAGGTTTGCCCCTAGCTCTCTGACCCATGGAGAGTAGCTTAATATGAACGATGCGTTTGCCTCTGTGACACAGATTAAGTCACAAGGCCGTCTCAGTCATTCTGTTCAACTAACAGAAATTAGGAGTGTCTCTCTGAGTGGGAGCCATTGTGGTGTTGAATTTTTCTTCTGAGAACCTTCCTAATGGTTTCGGGCCTAGGAGAGGAGAAGACAGGAAATACTGTGCAGTTCAAATACTTGAGTTACGATTTTTTTATTAGTAGTATTATAATGAAGTCCAGAAGATTAAGGTAAGGCTAATATAGCATTCAGTAGCCAACATTATAAACAGCCAATAGACATGTTACAGAATTTTTCATTTTAGAGTTGAAATAACCAAAGAATAAAATTGAGACAATCCAAAATCAGCATAATTTGAGATAAATTCAGGCAATATAATCTCCCACCCTGGTAGCATTCTAAGTAAAAGACAATTCCAGTTTTGAATCAAAAACTCCCTATGCACTTACTCACAAATACTCCATATAACCACCTAGCCACTTAGTGAATGTAAATAAAATCAAAATTCGAAGATAGATTGGAAGAGGTACAGAAGCACTGATTATGCTTCCACACAGCTGCAGACCCTGAAAACGGACTGAGTTAATTCTTAAGAACATTTGTCCCGGATTTCACAGCCATGGTGGTTTTATTCAAGTCTGTGACAACAAGAGGAGACAGCATAATGAATAATTTAATTCAATGGTTTCAAAAACAACTTCTTATCCCTCTGTCCAGGGTGGCATACACCTATTTTTTTTAATACAGTAAGCATAAAGGTTTCCACGAGACTAGAACATAGGGTGTCCTCAGGCCACTGGGATGTGTTTCAGCATGGTCTTCCTTGTCAGTTTTTTTGTCCCATAAAGCTTACAGAGCTGGCAGAAGTGCCTTTGACAGGAAAAAGGCAGGTTGTCATAGTCTTATCCACAACTGGACAATACTGTAAGTGAGGCTTTGAATTATCTCTGATCCATTGAGTCCCCATTACCCTTTCCTAATACCAGTTTCTCTGGGTTTTTTCAAATACTCAAAACCAAGTTACTTGTCTCTTCAATGTTCGTATGCCTGTACTGACACCCAGCTAAGAGATTCCTAATGAGCAGTCTTTAATCAACTGTCGAGGCATCAAAGATCACCTTAGACATGTTCTTTGCCTACCCTTTTTCATTGTATGCTTGTAGCTCCTCTATGCTCAGCCTGAAAGAGCACTGAATACTCTGAGGATCCTGCTGGATGTTAGAGGACTGAGCCTCACATAACTGAAATTAAGTCAGATCCAGTGGCAGCATCTAGATCTCCTGAGGTCATACATTCAAGGTATGTAATTAGTTCAAATAGCATAACGAAAGATTTGTTTTGCAGTTCAAGACTTTTTTGACTTTTTTTTTTTTTTTCTCTTTCATTGAGAAAAACACCAAATTCTGTTGAATTTTGCTGTACTCAACACAACTTGTGTGGACTGACTCCAGGAAGAAGACTCCAGGGAGTTGTAGCTTCCCCAGTGATTAATACTTGATTATATATGTTTTAGAAAAAGCATCCATCTGGCTTAATAAGTATATAGGGGCTCAGATTCTATTTTCCTTTCTCTTGATGGCACACCTTGATAATAAAGCAATTAAAAAAACATTACTGTATTTAATGTGACAGACCAGCTTATGATGAGCACAAAAATGCATTAGACTTTTAATTCCTAGTGCTAATAAGCAACAGACAGGTTTCCACAGGTGCAGTGATTTTTAGTGTGCAGTTTATGCAGTTTTTATCTTTTTTCCCTGATTTGACACAACCACCCCGTTTTTGTTTTGGTTTTGGTTTTAGTTTTTTTGGGGGGTTGGATTTTGGTTTTTTGCTTTTTTTTTTGTTTTGGTTTGGGTTTTTGTGGGTTTTTTTTTGTTTGTTTGTGTTTGTGTTTTTGTTTTGGTTTGGGTTTTTTGTTTTGGTTTTGGGGGTTTTTTTTGTCAGAAGAGCCCAGGTTTTCATTTGAAACACTTGCAGAATGGTCCAAATCTGAAAATGAAACTTTACTGCCAAAAAAAATCTTCACTCAGATTAATAGTGTAGGCTGGTATTCATTCAAGATCCTACTGGGGAACCGTCTCCAGCACTGCCTACACTGGCAAGTCCTAACAGAAGTGGATCCTCCAGAATGAATCACATGATGCTGAAGACTTGAAATCCATATGTGTTTTGGAGGTTGAGATAGGGCTGTTAGAAATGGTATATTTTATTTCACGGAGTTATAATAGTTGACTGAGGGTGTAATTTTGGATGTCAGTAAATTCCTCAATTTTCATTGTCTCAAAATACTAAAAGGCTCAAAACTCCAGTTAACAATGAAGAGAGGAACTATTGGAATTCTCGCAGACCTTCTCTATTTCAGATTGAAAAGAAATGGTCTGTCCTGCCTCCCAAACTTTAAAGTTCCCATAATCAAAAAAATGTTGAAAAGAATTTAAAAAATTATCCCCACAGCAAAAACTGTTGTGGCAAGAGACAAAGCCATGTAAACTGTTCCGCTCCATTGTTGAATGGAATAATTTGCCTGGAATCATTAATTTCTTATCCATTCATGCAGTAAGCAAACCGAGAAACCTGCTGATTCAAGGGAAATTTGATTATTTCATGGACATCATTCTTCAGCCAATTAAGGAGAAGCAAATTCTGGTGCTGTCTTGAGGTGAGGGATAGGGAAAGAAGTATTTAATAGCATAAACTTATAAATTGAAATGAAAAAATATAAAAATAAACCAAATTTATCCTAGCATTTTTTGCTGAACCAAGTACTCAATGCTTTTTTTTATAAGGTTAGTGAAATGTAAAAAGCTGTATGGATATTGTGAGATTTACATAAATTATTGATGAGTGTCTTCTTTTTTTAATTTACTTGAAGTTGTGAGATTGGCAGTTATCCCACTGGCATTACAGCATATGCTTTTGGTTCTTTATTTTGTTTGTTCACAAGAATATTTAAGGGAAAAAATTTATCTGCAATTTGTACACATCACAGTACAAACACTGGTAATGTTCCTCTATACCTGCCTCGGGTGGTCTGAAACGCATGAGTTACAAAAAGAGAAGGAAGTCAGTTTTCCAAGCCACTGAACAATCAATTAAAATGAGTAAGGAGGAGGAATATAAGGAGTGTCATTTGTACACAAAGGTTTTTGCTGGAGAGCGTTTGTTCATCAAACAGAGTCCACCATGTAGCTGGATAATAAGACAATTTGAAAGACCGGACGTTTCTCAACATGAACTCTGTACAACTGCACTCATGCTGACACAAGGTAATGGGCTTCCTGACTAATCCAACCAAAGAGTTGATGCAGAGGAGAAATAGCACAAACAGTTATTTTCTCAGGAAACACAAAACTAGGAAGAAAAGTAGAAAAGGAGGCATAGAAACAGAATAGCACTATTTCTGACTTGTGCAACACCCTTCCAATATTATGAAGGCTGTTGAATACTTTATCCTACTGTTCTCCTGTATTCTCATTAGCATCTCATCTTCTGAAGTGCAGGTCACTTAATTCTCAAACAGTAATTTAAAAAACAATATTTGTAACTTTTACACAAAATTTTCAAGTTAGAATGACCACCCTTACCATTTATTTTCAGAGATGTGAATACCCATCACTGCAGGCACAAAAAGGCAAAGTAATACTGTCTTTTTTATTGTCCCCTTAGATGTCTTCAGGCAAACATCTTTTCTATCTGTTAAATCAAAGTTAGATGCAGCTATGAAGTTGAGATGCTATGTATGTCCAGAAATAACCTGTCCAGACAGCTGTCAGAAAAGGAACTAAAGAAAACCCCTTTATTTTCATTTTGTAGTACGAATGAATATATAACCTGGGCCTTTTATTCAATCTTTACTATTACTAACATAGACCAAGACAGCAGGTGTATGAAAACACACATACATAGCCATGCAAGGTAGGAAGAAAGAGCAGATGCTGGAATTGTTACAACCACAAGAAGGATGAAGATGCTGTGGTGGGTGTCACAAAGCTTCCACTGGGCATAGAACACTGATATTGAATAACTAAAAGACTTATGAAATGAGGAGAGAGTGGAAAAAAAAATTCTGACCTAAAACGAGGAAAGAAAAAGAGAAAAAGAGAGAAAGAGAGAAAGGACGAAAGAGAGAAGCAAACCAAAAAAATCTAGAACAAAAACCTGAAAAATAAGCTAACAAAAAACATACCAAGGAATTTTGGATAATTTTATCAGAGAAAAAGAATTTAAGGGTTAATTAATAGAGAAGGTCATAAAAATAAATTGCTTTTTATTTATAGCCCTATTAGTACCTGGATACAATATGCTAAGCTCCCTCAGCCACAAATTTGTTGTGGTAATATTTTTATTTAGCATGATTTATTTTATGTTTATCAAATGTTAATGATGGGAACTCTTCTCATAACTCTCTCTTAAATATTAGTCAGGTTTGGAATTTTAAGCACTCAAAATTTAAGAAAAGAAGACAGTTGTTTTCAGATGTTTAAATCTGTGAGATCAACTCAGAAGGTGATTTTTTTTCCCATTGGTGCTAAATGGAAATGATTGTCCTTATTTTTTCTAGATTTTTAACCTAAGTTTTGCTATGGAATTAAACACTAATGAAATTAATAGGTATGAAATTCCAGAAGCTTTTGAGGAGGTAAAAAATGAACAGGAAAATATTACTACATTTTAATTACATTATATTAATACATTATAATTACATTTTAATTATTGCCATGGTGTTAAAAATGTGAGGGAATCCACAAAAAAAAACGAAAAAAACACCCAAAACCAAAACCAACAAGATGATAAATGCAACAGATCTTGTGCTTTATTCTTGCTAACACAATTTTCAGCACAGCTTTCTTAGTAGTAGTACTGGTTCTATCTCTGATGAAGATTTTAAAGGAGAAACCAACTTCAATACAGTATATTTCATTAACAGGACCTGTCATTCATAACTTCAGAAAACACTTTTGTGTAGCAGATGCTGTCTCTATGCAAAGTCTCCAGAGATATTAATTTGCAATTGAATGTGCAATTAATGAATGAATTTCAGCCTTCATCTGCCTCAGTTCATGGATAGATACCAGTATTATAACTTCCTATGGAAATGAACAAGGAAACTTTGTGACCCCATCATCTTTTCTGTTTCCCCTTTATATTTTCATCTGGAACTGCTTAGAAAAAAATGATCATAACTATGAACACAGATATATAATTGGCTAACCTAAATGTAATGTTATTTTTTATGTTCAGATTTGGAGAGCCTCCTACAAATCTTAGCAGAATCATATATGGTTTTCATTACCTTATAGTAAAGAAACTTTTTAAATAAATATAAAAAAATTAACCACATTTATTGTTCAAAGATGTACATCTTTTTTATAAAGAAACATTATCAACACCCAAATGTAAATATGAGGTATACTTTCATAAATCATTTTCAGGAACAATGTAACACATAAATACAACAGTCAAAGGTTATATCTCTATGAGCTTACACAACATTTGATCTACATGCAAGAGAACTCCATAGCAAAATGTGCTCATTTCACCCCACTCTAAAGTATGGTGTATTAAATAAAAAAAAAACCCACTAAATCCGTGGGAGAGAAAAATCTCTTAAAAATACATAATCTTTGTTCCTTTTTTTTTTTTTTAATACTTACCTGTTGGTTTCATAATTCCATATAAATGTGATTTGATCAAAACCAGAATTTTTTCTGTAATTGTGAAAACCAAAATAATGTTTACAGAGAAGGAAATTTTCTAACTAATTTCCCAGTAATACTTCACAACAGATAGCAGACTTCCATTGTATGCATACAGGTACTTCCAATCTCTCCTAGAGAGCTGCCTTCTCTCATTTTGAAAGTCATCAGAAGTGTCATCCCATAAGCAGGAGAAGATTGAACAAGTTTCTTGATAACAAGCATGTGGAACACATTGCTTTGCATTAACAAATCACAAACGTTCCCTATTACATCAATTACAATTTTCTTCTTCAACTCCTAGGAGGTTTTGAAGATGATTCCGTTCCTATAAATTTTACAGACATGTCAAGTTACCATTTTTCAATAAAATAACTTTGTTTATTCAACTTCAATGCAGCAACTTTCAGGGACCTTTGTTTTTGGCATAATCTGTACCTCTTAAAATTCTACAACAATTAATTAAGCCACATTTAATCACGTTTAACTAAGAAATTGCTGGTTCTTCATGAAATGAGGTTGCAGGAAAAAGAACGTCGTACTATTTTACTATTATAACTTCTAATGTCAGTGGATTTAAACTGGAATTAAAATTAAATTTCAACAAGTTTGATAATGCACATTGGCACGCAGTGCAAGCATTACTGAAGATAACCACAGGAGTCTGTTTTAGGAACTGGCATGTGATTCATCTTTGGGACACACAGTAAAAGGCTAACATTCACAAATATCTTCTGCAAGTCTTTTCATGTGCCTGTGGGAAATGATTAAGTTGAAAGCACTAATGTCTCTCATTTTCCTTTGTAAACAAAGACAGCATGTAAACAAAGGCTTTCAGAGATTAAGTGAGATGTATTGACTAATAGCATCATTAGTTCCTCACATTCCACATGCCTGGACTTGAAAAATATATTTCTGATTATAAAAGTGCAGTCTCTTGGAGTAAAAATATGTAAATAGAGTTTACTCAGTAGAGTAGCTCAATAGAGTTAGAGCACTGTTGAATGATTGAAAATTGGCAAATTGACTCCAGGAAGTTTGACTTCCATAACTCTCTGTGACAATGGGAAAGCATTTTGATCTCTATGGGATTTTGCCTATCACATATTTGTGACAATATTATGACACCCAATTTTGTACTGAGAAGTATGTTCATCTAATTCTGTCCAGCCTTATTGTGAAGTGTCCCATTAGGTAACATGACAAAAGATGGCCCCACACACAAGGGAATGCAGAGGAAAATCATAGTTGTGGGAATCCCAGCACCTGGATGCATAACTTACTCATGGAACTTGTGACGGAGGCAGCGTAGGAGACACCTGGAGAGAGCAAGGAGCCAGATCCACCTGCTGAACAGGCTGAATACCCATGACTTGGAGATGCACAGTGTGTGACTCACTAGACAAGCAAGATCTCACCAAGCTGACACACGCTGGCAATGCGTACACAACTCATGTTTTTGATATACACAGTTGACTCATCTGTGGTAATACTACCCAATGAAAGAGAAATTACCAAAATAGGGACTTCTATATTTCAGATTTGAATCTATGTGACAAAATCATAAATGGAGATTAGTGCTGTTTTGCTGTTTTTCCTTTTATAAAGTGATTTCCAACAGTTTAAGGATTATTTGGTAATGGGGAAACTCTTGAAGTAGATTTAGCCTATCTAAGGACTGTATTCAGATAAACCAAACCAGAATATGTCTTCTGTTGATTAAACTTTTAAAAATTCACGGGGAACTTGAAAGTAAAGTGTGGTCACTTGAAAGAGAAGTGATGGGATACTATGATATGTCACCTCACTGCTGAGCGGACCGGACCTGCTCAGCCTGAGAAGAGAAGGCTTTGAGGGATTCTACCAACACCTCTTTAGAGCCCATAAGGAGATGTCGAAGGTGGAACTGAGGTCTTCATGGTGGTGTGGGGCAGGAGAATGAGGGACAATAAACACAAGCTGAAAGAGAAGAGCTTGGATCTGGACACAGGAAAACATTTCTCACCATGAGGACAGGCAGGCAGGCAATAGACCCAGTGGTCCAAGCAGGCTCTGAGGTCTCCGGCCTTGGAAGTTTTCACAGCCTAACTGGATAAAGCTGTAAGCAACCTGATCTGATTCCAGAGCTGCTAGTCAGTGTGCCCCAAAGCCAATGGCACCTGTGGTCTGGCTCTTGTGGGGGAGCAACAGGGTGCCACAGGCTGGGCTGTCCCATTGCCCCAGCCAGGAGCAGGCAGCTGGTATTTAGTAGGAGAAATTGCGTACCACTTCCAGGGTTTATTCCAATTATGGATTAATTTGATAAAAAAAAAATCAGATCAGATTTCTATCAACCTTGAGAAGTTAACTGCTTAATAATTCATCTCAGTTTAAGCACAGTTGTTTTTCATAAGCTATTTTTTCCTTGTTAGAAACTCTTTTTTTCCTTGCTTAGCAATCTGTAAAGTTTATCTTGTAACACATTCCGAATAAAAGTGCTAGGCTCTAAGGTCCAACAAAAATAAATCTGTCCATAAAAATAATTTCCATGCTGTGGCCTAATAATAATTTTGAATACCTATACTATTTCAGAAGCCCGTCAAAATAACAAAAAATTATTTAATTTTCAGCACTGATCTTGACTATCTACACTTCACAATTTCTGATGCTAAGTTAAACTAATGAAGAAATGCGGGATGAATTCTATATAAACATTTTGCAATAAAGACAAAACTGTTCTGTGGTATTGACAATAATTTTTGATCTACAATCTAGTAAGGTAATAGTGACCACAATTTTCTGCATTATTGAAAACTATACTTATTAAGATAAAAATTCCAGAATTTGTTTTGTTTTGTTCAGCTTTAAAGTGCAACTTTCAAGAAGGTGAATTGGAACTCGTGCATCCAATACCAGGTCATTCTCTAAAACAAACAAACAAACAAACAAAAAGAAAAAAGGACAGAATGATCCTGTGGTTATACCATTATGTCTACTGGACATGTACTCAATATTAATCTTTATAGAAAAAGAACAAAATTATTAATTAGGCGACTTACAAAAGTCCAAATTTACCACTGAAATGAAACTGTATACAGCAGCTGCTACACGTCAAGGTTTTTTGCAGATGTTTTTGACGTGAGAGGTCCTCTGATTTCTGCCCACCTGGTTCTGGTGCACGCACCTGGACATGTGAACTTGACTTTTGCCTAAGCATCCGTGAATTCTAAAGGCTATAGGAATAACCCAAAGGTCACTTGAGTTGTACACTGACATCTTTTCCTCATGTCTAATGACACTAACAGGAATCAGGCATTCATGAATGGAAGGCACAGGTTCTTGATACTACCTAGTCTACACACCATAGTGATTAGACTCTCAAAGTATTAAGTATATATTTATTTTCCTACTTTGGAGGGAAATTGAGAGTTCTAAAATTATATTTCTGTAATTTCTGTATCTCTTACAGAATAAGGTTTAGTAGGCTGGATAGCCTCCTGCTCAGGAAATAGTATGAAAAACTACAGTTTAATTGTTATACTACTGACTGTCTTCAATGTTACTAGGCACAAATCCTCAAGCACTTCTGCAATTTGCATTATATTGCTATTGAATGAAACAACAACAACAACAACACTGGCAGACCAAAATCTAAGAGTCCCTTTGGCAGGGAATGTTTAATATAAAACTGTAGATTTTTCTTCTCATCTACTGCCTGCAGAACAAGGGTTCAGCATCTCAGGAATTACACAGGAGAGAGATAAAACATTCTCAGTCACTAGATAGTCTTTCTGCTGGAAGTTAAGGAGCTTTCTTAACAGGCAGAACTTTGAATTCTAGTTTCCCCTGCAATGCTGAACCAGAGTATCACCCTCACTGACAGCACTTTAAGTTATAACAAAAGTATAAGGAAAACCCTAAACTCCTTGTATCATTGCCGTCAAAAAATACCCCACCAAACCCCAAACAAAAAAACCCAAACAACTCCCCCCGCCAAAAACAAACAAACAAACCCAAACCCCCTGCCAAAAGCCCCCAGATAAATTCCAAGTAGCTACAAGTAGCAATCCTCAGGACTTCAGGCTCCAGTTTCTAAGCAGTAGTTTTGATACTTGAGGTACAGTACAGAACAATGCTCAGTAGCCTGATGAGTAGCTCAGAGTCAGATGGTAACTCTGGAAAGGAAGAATTATTTAAAGGCACAGTAACTGCCTGTTTAACTTGAAGGCACCTAAATATTTAATTGGATCTAGTTTAAGAAGATATTTGCAGGACTCTCTTCTAACAGATAAACAGCTCTGCTTACATGTAAGGGACAAACACAGCAGAACAAAAAATTGGTACTACCTTAAGTGATAGGTTGCTCAAGTTATTACCCCTTACTATTTTGAGAAAATTGTTTTTCTTTTCCATTCAATTCAGCACCAAGTGGAGATTATTTCCTGTTTTGACTCAAAGGAAAATCTTATTTAATAACTGCCAGTACTGATTCCTGGATCATGCATATTTTCCTTGGGAGTCTCCAGATTGAATGCTTGTACCTTTCCTTCCTTCCACACATTAGTTATAAGATCTGACAGGACCACAATTCACAGTAATATGGCTGCAGGACACATAAATAAATATTTAACACCCACAAAAGAAATTTATTTTTCATAATAGCACTAAATTTTATAAATGCAAGTCAGAAGATTCTGCAGATGCTCCATAGCACAAAAATGAGCTCCTACTCATGTGATGGAACTTACTAATATTTTCTCAAACTGGAAAAACAGTCCTGAGACCAGGACAGGGGCTTCTGTCTGTGACTGGGGTATTGGGGTCCCCCCAACACGGCATTTCTGTGCTATTTCATGGTCAAAAAATGGGTCTTTCAATACTCCACGAGGTCAGACTGTAGTTAACATAAGCAGGGTTTGCAGAAGCACTCAAAGAATGGTGGCGTGAAACCTCAATTTTTCTCCCACTCCTCCAAACTGAGTGAAGTACAACTGCAGGGGAATCAGTAAAGGTTTAGGACTCCCTTTTTTCACAGATTTGAGATCTCATTATCATTCCACAAATCAATTTGGCTAACAAGTACAGATGTATCTGTGCCTTACCTTTTACACACAGCCTTCTTGGATTAGTTAAAAGAAGAAATACGGTTTGTAAATGTAATATTCTTTTCCTATCTTCAAAGTGATTTTCTCAATCCCATCAAATGCAACTAGTGAGACTGCATTTCTCAAAGTAAATCAAGATTTTATATTTTAGAGTGTATGTGGAACCCTGCTGGGACAGAAAAGAGTGCTCCTAGAAATACTAACGTTCTTCCTGCCTCTATTTACATTAGCCCATTTCCTGAAGTGTCAGATAAGAACAGATATTCTTTATAGATTTTCTAGCTAGGACTTTTTTTTTTTAAATAAACTTTTCAATTCTGGCTTCTACATACTCTACCCGTGTTCCATGATGTATCCTTAAAGTGTTTTATGTTCTTACTAACACTTAAAAGCAAAAGCTTTCAGATTCCATTGTGTATGTATATGTCATTACACTGATCAAAAGTTTCAGGGGCTCATTAGAGTCAATAATATTACTTAAGAAGAGAGAAGAGTTAAAAACTCCACAAAAGAAGTAAAAAGAAAAACAATCTTGAAGTATAGTTATAGACTTAAGATTGAGCAAATAGGTGAGAGAAGATGAAGCATAAAGCAACAGCCATTTTCGTGTAACTATAGTTCACTAAATTAAAGCAATAACCTCATTGCGTCTGAGCTGGTTGATCTTTTATTCACTAATTAGCTAATAAAAGGCATTTTATACTAAAAGTATTTTTGTGTAGGAGATGCTGCTTAGGATTTTTTTGAGAACAACATCCAAGATAATGTTCCATTATTCATACTAATCATAAACAAAGGTCATGTCTCAAAGGGTTATTTAGAAATACTTGTTTCTTTTTAAATAAGCAGTATAGTTCATTCACATGCTATTCTGTAATAATTTCAGATTTATTTCTTTCTGATTATTACAAATGGAAAGCAAATTGTACTTTGTAAGCACATATTCCCTTAAGAGACACAAGGATTAATTAATGACTTACATTTTTGTTTTGAGTTGGATAAATTATGAGGGGTGATGCAAAGACCAGTGATGGGAAACACTTTTCAACTGTTAATGTAGAGATTCGAGTTCAGTACATGGATGGCAGTTACCCTTGTTCTATTTTCCCTAACCCCTCAACCCTTGCCCACACTGCAGTCATTTATATGTGCCAGTGACAAGTGAGAAAGAATTAGGAACAAGTGAAAACAAAAGCTTTTTTATTCCCTTTGAATTTGTAAGAGTGGCTGAAGTGAATTCTGTGATTTGTCTCTTATGAAGTCCTATTCAAAAAAGAAAAGAAGAAAACACAAACAACAAATAACCACAGTATCTTCATACCCTGTAAAATATCACTTACTGCTGAGAAAATAATTTCAGTGGCATAGAAGATCTAGAAAGAATTTCGTAGTAGAAGATGCATAAGAATAATCTGAGAAGAAAATTAGGTAGTAGAAAAATCCTTGCAACTAGAAAATTAAAGACCTTGAGTCCTATATGAAGATGTGTGTATGAGTCGATTCTTGTATTATTTTAGATTTATTTGATTATTCTCTTATACTTGGTTCAGCAGAATCTGATTTTTAACAATGACCAGGAGGAAACAATTATTATCATTATTTCTCTTTCACATCTGAGATAGTGTAGTAAAAACCAGCACATACTTGTAGAATTTTAAAGAAGTTCAAAAATAAAGAAAAAAGAAGTGAAAGGAAAGCAAAGCAGCATGACTAGGAGAGGAGGAAGAATATTTGCAAATTGGAAAAGATTGAAAAATCACACAGATTTTGGTCATTTCTTTAGTGACAAAGAGACAAGATAGGGTGGCAAGCCATTTTGGTTTTCTTTCTGTTCCTCATCAAGGCTGACCCAATCTCACACTTAGTAATTATATCTCTTTTATCACAAAACAAAAGTGCATCTTTGAAGTGAGACCCCAGAAGCCAATTAGGCAGATTAGTTTCAAAACACACAGGATGCAGCAGTTGTCATTCATTGACCCTTGAATAGCTGTGCTAATGGTTTTGTCTCTATATCATCAATGTATTAGTTCACTTGCAGCTGCTTCAGGTTTTAAAAATGTTAGGAACTTGATTAGCTACCCCAGCCTAGCTGGAATATGTGGGCTGACTGTCCAGCTGTATCATCTGTTGCTGAGTTTAAAAAAAGAGGACAAAATCAGTGAAGTGGAGTGTCAGCTCAAAGTCCAGGTCTAAATGTTCCTAACTGTGATTGCTTTAATTGGCTTTATCAACAGAAATTTCCTCTGTAAACAATGCATTGTTTATCTAAGAGCCAGCAATGCTGTCAGGAAATGTACGTATTTTTCTCTTACTACATAAAAGTGATGAATGAATTCTAGCTTGATTTATTTTTTTTTCAAAGTTTTTAATTTCTCTGTTTTTAATTTCCATACTGTGTTATTTGAAAGAAGGTAAGGAATCTACAGTCATTCCTTTCCCTGGTAGTTAGGGACAACAGTAAGCTTGCTAACAAATAGTAGAACTTCAGTTTAATATCTCAAAAGGAATAAGTTAGTATATCATCATATCATACCATATCAGATCATATCACATTTCATATATGGTATCTTCCTCTCAGCCTGTTGAATATTAGTATTGAATCTAGTTAAAACCAAGAAAAAACTAAGAATTGAAATATAATGATCTTCAATATATACAGAGCAATGTGAAGGTTACTACACCATTTCCATTGTTGCTAATGTTATAGGGAAAAATACTACTAGACCCAATTTCTGTTATCACATTTGTGCTGGTAATCACTGTACTCTGAAATCCATTAGACAGTTCCTGAAGGGAGTAAAAACAATTCAGGAAGACTGTTCTTTGCAAAACATCATCAGGGTCAGGGTTCTGTGAAAAATAAATTTATGAGATCAGCCTGATCTAGACCTATCCCAGGGTTAAACTGTGTTTTTAATACTGAATTTTACTGCTTGATAAATAAATAATCTTAAAAGACTTTGTACTTTGATAACTTTGTTGATTTTGTTTTGTTGATGATTGATGAAAACAATTTTTTGTATTTTTTAATGAAATCTGAACACTGTGAAGAAAAACTAAAATTCACAGAAAGAAAATAAGTTAGGGTGAAGGAAAGGGAGAGGGAGAGGGAGAGGTATTCCACAGCCACAGTGTGCAGGAAGGGATAGGCATCTTGAAAAGTAAGCAATCTCACCTTACTTAGAGCTTTGAGGACAGCAGAAATCCTCTTCTAGAATTAATGACAACAAAGAGACAATGACTCTATGTTTTAAATGGCTGAGGTATCAAATACAAGCAGTATACTAGTAGAGAGATATTCCAAATAGTGCAAAACTAGTTCAATTGCACAATACCCGCATAAATAACCATTAGGTTTATTGTTAATGGGGTTACAACTTCAGATCTGTCATGTAGCCAACGCATTTCTAGTGAAAATGTTCAGTTTAGTTACTGAGCTCACGGGGATTAGAAGCTCCATTTATTTTCTTGGAATGTTTTCCACTATGACTTCTTCAAACTTCATAAAATCTGTGCTGTAAACTTTGCTCTTTTTCTTGCTAGCTGGGTGTAATTATTATGTAGGAAAAAAAAAATTAAAAAAAGATACATTGTGCTTGTGCTGTGCAGAACCAAAGCAGTAGTGTTGATTTACATCAGACAAAGATCTGAGCTCTCAAATACCATTACTTAATCAAGCTGTGAATACAGTTTTACTTGGATCTATTTTTACTTAAAACATGAGTTCATCTTTTCTGTATATATTCAATCACTTTCACAGTTTAGGCATGCGACACGTCAAATCCTCTCATTTTTGCCCAAATTATTTGTGACGAATTGACAGCTCTTAGCACCAGGCTTGTAGTGCTTTATTTGATGCATGACTTAAACAGTGAGTTCCTCAAATGGTCAAATATCAGCTGATATAGCTCTTTTATATAGCAGTCAAATCTCATTTAATTCTGGGAATTCTGGAATCTTAACTATTTCTTGCATTCTATCAACAATTTATTTTTCCCTCACTGTGTTGAATACAAATACCTATGTCAAATACAAATATTTGTCAGAAATAAGCCAAGAAACTTCATAGAAACTTCTTTGCCTCTGTAGTGGAAAGAAACTCTTACTAGATGAGAGCCATGACTATGACATTTTCCATAATGCTGTGGAAATAAACAGATGATTGCTTCCTTTGCACAGGTATTAACTGCAATGCAGTGGGCAGCACACTGGAAGACCAGGTTAACAGAGAGCATGAGAAAGCTGTAGATGGACATAAAATTGAAAGTTCTCAGATCCTTACATAAAGAGTTGCTTCAGCACATTAACCTGGCCTTTGATGAACTTTTTTTTTTTTTTAATGCATGTAATTTGTTGTACTTTAGTGCACCTCTTGAAACTACTTTAAAAGATGTAGAGCCCCAACTGGACTTCTTACAAGAAGACTTGCATTACTCTTTAAAGATCTAAAACTAAGTTTCTATTCTCCTGAACTCAATTCTAAGCTACAGTTTTGAAGTTTGAGGAGGCCAAAGATGCCTTTCATTTCTTTCATGAAAGAATGGATTTCATGAACAGAGCAGCAAGTATGCTTTTTGACTTTACACAACTTTGATTGCCAGAACATTTCAGGGCCATTTCTTTAATCTTCTGAGAAGATTCTCTTGATGACTCAGATTATAAAGATAGATCTCATTTACTTATCCGTGTGAGCAGATGAAGTTTCTGATGCTTTCATATATGCTCTTTTTTTAATAATCTTCCTAACAGAAGAACTTAAGTAGATGAAATATAAAATAGACAGTTAATGATGAATATAGAAAAACTGCTTGATTTAAATGAGGATTGTTCCCTATGAGCAGGAAAGCTTTAAAAGTTGAAACTTTCTTAATGATTAATATTTTAAAATTGAAGAGAATCAAATGGAAATTCAGCTGAAAATTACCTGGAGAGCTCCATAGAAAGTGAATGTTTAGTACAGCAGATTCTTATGGAACTTCACACATACATACTATGGAAAATGAAAGTGAAAAGATAAAAGCCGTATTCAGAATGGAGATTTTAAATTATTTGATTGGGAGGACAATTTTTTGTGTTAGTGATGAGTGAACTTGACTGACTCTCTTTACAACCCTATTTTCATTAAATGTAAAGAAATCAGGAAAATAGCTCTGTGAAGTATTTGCTTTCTGAAGCAAATGAATTATTTTTCTGTTTGTATTCATTTTATAAATTTATACACACACACACACACACACACATATATATTGTTCCTGGGGATTAATTTAAAAATTGTGATTCCCTGCAGTCACAGTCAGTTTCCAGAACTGCTACCTGCATAACAGCTGCTAGGTTTCAATGGTAAGATTTACTCAAAGAAATAAATGGCTGGTAGTTTCAAAGCTACTCCTGACATCTCCAGCTGAGAATCATCAACTCATTTAAATCAGGCTGCAATCAAGCAAAAAACCAGTTGGACAAGTCTGAAACTACCAGAGCTCCATGAAGACTCTTGGTTTTCATAAGTATTCAGAAATTCAGTAAATCCAATGCTTTGGATGAACATCAGAACTGGCATGTTCATTCTTGTTCTGTATTACAAGGTTAACTGTAGAAGGCCACAAACTATGTTCTTAAAGTTCTGTTTGTTTCATCTCTTGTATAATGTATTGGAAATAATATTTTAAATAAAAGGTGCCATTCAGAACTGCATCACAGCAGGCATAAACTCTGCATTGAGCCTGCAAGTCTCTGTCATGTATTGCAACTGAACGTAGGAGGCTAATTGTGGTCTTCATTAGCTCATTAAATGTTTCAGAAACACTATTGTAAACTGAATCAGAGACTGCTACACTTTACACTTCTTAAATCAGACATTAACTAAGAAACAGAGCTGATCGTGTTCTCTGTGGGTTGCACTCATGGTTTCCTTCCTCCCTTCTCCTTTTATTTGTGCTATTGAAATCAAGACTTTGGAGAACAGCTGATTTCCTAATGCTGAGAGGACATCAGCATTTTCATTGTAGTGTTCCAACAGGCAACTCATTTATGATTGTCTCACAGACACATGCACAGGCATATGTGGGTCGGAAAAGCTGAAGCCACCACAACCTGTGGTTCTAGAAGACCTCCCCATTCTCTCTGCTCACCTCATAGTCTTACTAACAAAGCTTGTTTAAAGTGCTGCTCATCAGTCCATACTCCTCACACACACACCCTGTTCAGAGCTGTTTTTAGAAAGATGCAAATAGCAAAAATAATGTGGTTTAGAGAGCTATTTGCTTGTTGATGTGGATCAGACAGGTTTAAGAATAGCAGAACAGAGATGTGGATGATGTCTAAGCAGAGATGCAGGTAATCTGTTTCTTTATCTTGAAGCAAATGGCTACTGTGACATAAATATTCCACTGAGTGACTACAATACGTGACAACCTGTCATGTGGTAGCAAAACCATATTGCAGCACGAATACTACTCAGCAGTAATCACATATATTTTCAGTTAGAGACCATTTTGAGAGACCCAACAGTACATTTAGAAAGTCCCTGTGAAAGAAAAATGTGAGAGAACAGCTAGCCAGGTAAAGACCAGCTCTTAGGCTCCACTTACCTGCTTTTAGCTTAGACATTACTCACATATTAATGGGAAAGCAGAGATTTTTCCCTTTATTGCATCTTGTCTTGAGACTAGGAACCATGAGAGAACATGCCCTATCTTGTGAAATGGAGAAAAAGATGGAAAAAGAACACCAGTTTAGCAGCATATGGCCTTTTCTTCAACCACTGGCAACGAAAAAGGAATTGTCTGTGTTTCAGCACAGCAGCTAGGAGTGCTCAAGGGAGTAGGAGGCTCTCTGGACCTTCCCTTTGCTCCACATCCTCTGCAGGTCCACAACACTGCATAATGCTACCAACTGATTCAATGTGGGGGTAACCAGATGGATTTACAGATATTTGTTTTCATAGTAGAAAAGGAGATATGGTGACTGCAAGATGACTTTTCAAAAAGATTAGATGCTGTTCCTGAAATTGGTGCTTGATTTATATTTTTAGCTTCAGAGAGCACAATATGTTCTTTAGCAACTAATCCATTAGCACTGTTAGAATGTCCATATCCATGCTGTCCTATGGTATTAAACCCCATTTAGAAAAGAAAAAAAAAGCAGACGAATAGAGAAATGTCTTTAAATTTCTCTGAATTTTGCTGAACTATTAAGTTCTTTTTAGGCTAGAGGTGTTAGAGAGGGAGTAGCTGTGCTGTACTCTTTCTCCAGGGATGCTAGCAAACTCATGCTGAGAACTTATTGCCTGCAATTCTGTAACAGGGGAAGTGGTTCTTCAGCTGTTCAAAGGTGACATGGAAAACAGTATGTGTTCTGAGAACATAAAAATATTAGTAATCACTGGCATTATCCCTTGAATTCGCAGGTTTCACCTTTCTTTACTGAGGTCTCTAGCCATGACTTCTGGTATACTTAGAAAGGTAGGAAAACAGATCAGGTCCAGAAAGTTGCTTAGAAATTGCCTGTAATAATCCACAGTACAGATGTGAAACAAATTTCAGTTATCTAGCATTTAAATTTCTTTTTATTTATACCGTGACTCTATTCTAAAAGGACAAGTTTCTAAAGGTATAAGCTTTCCCCTAAAGTCTGTATAAAAGAAGAAAGGTTTTTCAGGAGTGGAAGAGAGATGTGTGGAGGTGTTCTTCCATAAACTTGTTACAGCTGAAACTTGGTTTTTGTTCCTTCCACCCACCCTGAGGTACTTCCAGCATGTGATTACTAAGAATTTTCCAAGTCACATGTGTTGGTCAAAAAATTTTTGACCAAGGATGTATTTTTCCATAAAGAGTCTGAACATTTCTTGGCAGGGAAAACCTCCTAGGTACAGGCACCCTGAAGTGCAAAAATCTATTCATAAAGATGTTTGATTGATTCATGTGAGTTTTTTCATGTTTTTGGTGAAATCTATCAGAAAGAGAATTCCCTAGTTAAAAACTTTACCTTTTACCTGTCTATTATGTTCATCCACACTGAAGCTTGCAAACAGAAAAGAAAGAACCACACAAACCTTTCAGCCTAAATGTTTTGTGATTATCCCTCGGCGTGGTTTGGGGCAGTGAGGAAGAATCTGGACTGTGTTTAAACCAGGTACTTCTTCATGTAACCCAGTGAGACAAGCCCCTGACCTGAGCACCTTGCAGCACCGAAGCAAGGCATTGCTTCATGGTGTATTGTGGATGCTTAGCTGCATTCTGGAGAATGTGCAAAAAGTGTGAGGCCAGCAATTTCCACTTCAGGCTCTACAGCCAGCTCTCTCGTCAGCACTCTGAGGAAGGTGAGAGAAAGGTTGTTGTGGAGGCCTCTCAGTGGCTGTTCCTTCAATAAACAGAAAACACATTGCTGAGTCTGAGGGCACAGATGTGGGAATAAGTTATTAACGGATACTCAAAATGGGATTGTAAATGGCTCCAGGGTGTTTTATGCTTGTTGTTGATGCCCTACACCAACTGAAGAACTTAAAGCAGTCCTCTGGCTGCAAACTCCTGTTAATGTCATTCTTAAGGGCAATTAGGTATGTCACACTTTCGATACCTAGGACTATATATTTCTGCTAACAACCCGCTTGCAACCCTTTGCCAGATGCACTGAATCTCCAGGTTGATGCTGCTGCGGCTGTTACATAGACAGAATTTAAGAAGGAGTTTTTAATATCTTTTCTTTCATTAATTTTAAGAGAAAAATCTCGCTTTAATAAACTTGAGTAGAACCCAGAATTAAGACCATTTGATGACACTGTTACTTGTGGGAATAACATTGCCAGCAAAAATTACCTCTCTTAGAAAATAATTGCTACTTTGAGGCATTATTGCTCATTTTCAGTAACCTTTTGTATCCAGACCAAAATTTTGTGCCTCTGGGCTTGTGGATGGGAAGAAAAACATCTATTTCTATAAGGGAGTCATTTTCAATTAGTGTGGCCTGACAGCCAGGAGGGACAACCATGTCCTGGAGTGCATCAGGAAGAGCATCCTCATCTGGGCAAGTCCTGCTTTGCTCTGCACTGGTGTGGCCTCACCTTGAACATGCTGTGCAGTTTTGGGTACCATAATATAAGAAGAATATAAAGCTATTGGAGAGTGCCCAAAGAAGGGTGGCAAATATGGTGAAGTGTCTGGGCAGGAAGCCTTATGAGTAGAGGTTGAGGTCACTTGGTCTGTCCAGCCTGGAGAACAGAAGACTGAGGAAAGACCTCATTGCAGTCTTCAACTTCCTCATGAGGGGAAGAGGAGGGGCAGACACTGATCTCTTCTCTGTAGTGACCAGTGACAGGACCCAAAGAAATGGCCTGAAGCTGTCTGGGAATGTGTAGGTTGGATATTAGAAAAAGGTTCTTCACCCAAAAAGTAGCTGGCCACTGGAACAGGCTCCCCAGGGAAGTGGTCATGGCACCAAGCCTGACAGAGTTCAAGAATCATTTGGACAACACTCTCGGGCACATGGTGTGGGATGTCTTTTCCAGGGCCAGAACTCAGTGAGTTGGACTTGATGGTGCTTGTGGCTCCCTTCGTGAATTGTACCTCAAACAAATACAATAAATCCAATGTCAGTGTAAACACAAAATGAATAGCTATGGATTTTATTAACACCCAACAACAAAGCCTTTTATTATTCGGAGTGGACATCAGCTGAGTAAAAAGAAATAGGAGATTAACAATGTCAATCTACTTTTTTTTCAGTCTTTCAAAATCTGTGGTTATTGTAACTTTTCAAACCAATGCATTTGCTGTGATATGCCCTAAACACTATTCCATAGGATTTTTTTTTGTGTGCAGGTACTAGCAATTAATTTTACTGGTGTTCCTTCGCTTTGCATAAAATATTTGATGCTGGAAGACATATAGCCCAGATAGTAGAGTATCACTATGCAAACTGGAACAAAAGATGGCTCGCTTCTGTGACAGTAAAAAATATGAGCAGGAGAGAAATTCAGTCCTGAATCCCCAGCAGCTTTAGAAGAGGGAATCATGGGGTCATTCACATCAGGAAGAAGAACTGAATCTGTCTCTCAATATGTCTGGTGACTAATGTGATCATTGCTAAATTCTCTTGTTTCATAAATTGTATCCAATTTTCCCTCTATGTCCATTTAGAAATTTCAAAATGAAATTTAAAGGCTTTGTTTTGTAATTAAGGCAAATAAGCAATTTTCTGTGAGAGAAAGGAACTTCTTCATTTCAACCTCAACCATTTTCCCCCAATTATTCAGTTCAGTGGTTGAACTGAATAATTATAGTGCCTAACTCTTATTCATTTATCATTCAGGCCAAACTGGAATTGCAGTTATTAATCAAAGTATATTATGATGGCTGGCAAAATGAATCACTGTTCCTCCAAAATAAACTCTTTGTCAGTGAAAACTGATACATGTATGATACATCAGAAAATGTTGTCATTTCTTTTGGTAGCTAGCTACAGCTTTAGGGTTCTACAGGATCATTTCTGAAAATATTTATTTTGTGGAAAATACAAGTACAAACAAGTTAGGGATATCTGAACTAGATTACATAAAATAAATGTTTTCTTCTAGTATTCAGTTAAAACTTATTTTAAAAGAAAGTTTTGACAGTTTAATATGCTTGCATAACACATTTTCCTAAATATTTCACATGAATTTTGTGCCGAGAATTTAATGACATCTAAAAGTTTAATTAAATGCTCGTGTAGTTTGTAGGTCTTCACCAACTTTGATGAGGATAATAAAAACAAAAGAGATTGTGCTGATGAACTTCTGCTTGTCTTAAATTAAGAAACAAGTAAAGCAGCATTAGCAAATTTTCCATTCCAACTTCACAGACATTAAAAGTGTTCGACTAGATTGCACATATTTCCAGCTTATGAAAAATGATATGAAGGGGAAGTAGGAACGGCCGTAAGAATTGACTTGAACTCTATACAGTTGATATAGAAGGCATGAAAACTATTCTGCTGTCACAGTTTTTATATATATAAAAACATATATTGCTTGATCAACTACGGTTACACAATTTCCAGGGGAAAAAAATTGTAATTGAACTCTGAAAAAAAATGAGACATATCAAAGAAAGAAAACTAATAGGTGTTTTTAACAAAACAACATAAATCCTTGCTACTACTCTTAAAAGCACTCAAATTTAGATTGACAATTTCCAGGCAATAAAATCTAATTCGGTCTTAAATGGAAATAATATGTGCAAGATTTTAGGATGATATCTGCAAATGCTGAGCAGTATCTCCTCCAGGCATACATTTTGATTCATTTTTTCTTTATGGTAACTTCACCATTTCCAAGAAATTTCTCAGACATGCTTTTAATCTTGTAAGGTCGTTGGAAAAGAAGTTAAGAAGTTTTTTTACTTACAGCTGTTGTTGGGAGGTTTTACAACTGAGACAGTTTGTGTATGGGTGTTCATTCCTTCTGTCACACCCCCAAAAACTCTCCTCCTCTCCCTCAGCTGCAGGGGGAGTGTGTGCAAACCTGGCCTCAGCAGATGAGCCTGTGGGCTGTGGCCTCTCCCACCCTGAACTCAGCCAGAGATGATTTGCAACACAGCTGCTTGAGTTTGGCTTTCCTTGTGGATTCTTCTCCCTCAGCCTTGTTTACCTCTCTGTAGACCTGAGATATTTGGACAAAAGTACCATCTCAAGTTTCCGTCAGAGTCCAATTTCTGTCAGGAGGCATATTTGGGAAGGGGTGGGCTTCAGTGGTCAGTAGGTGCTACAGTGGACAAAAGTCCTTCGGTGATCTTAGCCATGTTTAAGCCAATAGCCATTTTCAGTCTCTCACATTTGCATGACCAGTACCAGTGAAAAAGTTAGAAGAAGAACACATGAAAGAAGGGAAGTAACTTAAGTACCTTCCAGGCCCATTTACTCTAAATTTTGACAAAATCCTAAAAAAGAAAATAATCTAAGATTAATATTAGTTTTGACAAATTACTTTATATTCTCATATATTAATGTGAAATATTGGTTTGAGGTAATTTTTAGACAATACATGAAATCTGCAATTATAAAATTTTAAACTGAATTCAAGACAGTATAGTTCCAGATGTTTTAAGATCCATTTGTGCTAATGGATAAAAAGTGGGTAAATTGTCCTTAAAATATCAATCTGACTCAGTGTTTCTGGATTTTCTCTGAGTGTATCATCTGTTTTTTCATACCTTGTGAGAAAAAACAGTGGAACTTTGGATTAGGTCAAGAGTTCCTTTGTACAGACAAGCCAGGAAGATTGAAGTCTCATGCTAGTCAAAAAGAACAGAATCATATTCTCACAAATAAGTTTTGAGGTAAGAACATCATTATGTTATACAATAGGATTCTGCAGGAAGTTTCCATGAGAAAAACAGTTATTCAAGAAGTGGATATTTTTTAACCAAGACTGACTTTCAGTTTGGTGTCACTGGGCACTGGTAATTAGAGGTCACCTTATGAAACAGAACTACTTATTCAACCAGTGAATCACAATCACCAATTATAGATACATAATTTACTATTACTCTATATATAATTTACTATTCACTATATATATAATTTAATTTTCTTTGACTTATGATTCAGACTTTATATTTAAAAAACAATGTTGGTATCTCTGATCTCTAGGGCACTGTCTTATCTGTAATACAAGATGAAGCAAGACATAATGTGCTATGGCAAATGCAGATGTTTCTCAGCTTCCAGTCAACTAGGTCCTCTTCAGATTCCCAAGACTTTTGAAAAATAATTGATAGAGGTCTTGCAATGACATCAGCCGGCACTTTGAGTATTCTCAGAGTAATCCCATCAGGTCCCATAGACTTTTAGGGAACCAGCCTGCACAGCAGATCCCACACAAGTTCAAGGTTGAGTGCATTTTATAGATTAGGAACTTCAACGAATGACAATGTTTTTAAAGTCCTGATCAGAGGAATAAAACGGTGGAAGCTAGTAATGTTGAGTTGCAATGGTAACTGCAATCTATTTACTCGACCTGGAATAGCCAGCAGAGTTAAAAGGGCTCATTATTAGAATAAAATAACATTTGTTGGAAACAGTGACAGCTGATATTAGAGACAAACCACAGACTGAGGTCTCCATTTATCTTGCCACTACACTATCAAAATACAAAACCTCAGTAATAGGAACGATTTTTCTGAATTCAGTATCTATTCCTCAGCAATATATTTCAGTCACGCAATCAGATTCAGTGACACAACATATCCTTAGGCATGAAAGTGATATCAGCTATGTATTTGAGCAGGGTTAAATATCATATCTCATTTGTTGCTTCAAAGGGACAATTTTACCACTGGATATTTTTAGGTTTATTTTTATTCTTTTGCTTGGTCAATGTCTGAAAATGGATTTTCATGAATATTAAAATAGTCAGATATGCAACTATTACGAGGGGTCATAATCTAAACAAAATCTAAACATATTTTGGTAGCTGAATCAAAACTGCATCACGAAGATTGTAGGTATAATTCATTGAAAATGGATTTTACAGTTATTAGAATTATAACAACCATTTGCTTTGATAAAGTTATTTCTTTCTTATTCAATAGTTCATCTTTTACATCTTTGTTTCCTAGTAGCTTACTATCCATCTGTATGAAAGGTGTGTAGACAGCATCCTAATACTGTCTCTAACACCTCCATAATATCTTAATTTTAAATATCCAATCACATTCTGTAAATAAACAACAATTTAACTGGGGCAAGCAATCATAGACTGAAGTCAATTGACAGAAACACAGGAACAGATAAAATTTATAATGATGATACAAAGAAAGACTTATCTACACACACTATTTCAAGCCTCTTCTGTAGCAAAATGAGTATTGGTGATTAAGCAGTAACATTGCATATACACGGAATATAGAAACATATCCCAGTCCGAGTATTGGGGAAAAAATCTCTGGTGTCCAGATGATATTTGAGTTATGTATGAGAATTAATCAAAATTATGGTGAAATTAGGAATAGCAAGGGATTGGTACAATGTTCTGTTACTAGTAGTATCTTTTCTTCACCGGAAATCTTGAAGTTCTGTTTCTGTATGCAACGAGAAGTGATTTTGAGATCTTTGCTACAACTGAATAGTGAATCAATCTATGTATCTATGAATATTTGCACACTCTGAAGGTGTAAATAATTTACTACTAAGGAGCCTAAGAAAACAGAATTTACATCCTTTCAGAAACTTTACATGGAAATTTTATTTTCATTTTTCTTTTTTTTTCTCCCAATTGCTTGCTATACACAATTTTTGCTGTAATTTCCCATAAATATATATATGGACAAACTTGACATATTACACAGTAGTACAAGCCTGGAATAGAAGTTAATGAACAAAAATGCATTTAAATACAATTTAATGCAATGCATAAGCATTTTACAAGGTTAATATACATTATGAACAATGAATTTTGTCAGGTCAAAAAAGGGATTTGGCATCTAGAAAAAGAATGTTATCATTCACTCATATCTCTTTGGAACATAAATAGCACCTCTATCTAATAAATGATTGTCAAAAAAAAAAATCTAGCCAGTACATTCAAGTAAAAACCATACAGTATTGCAAAATACAGAAAGGAAGAAACAACTTTATTAGTCAACAACAACGGTTACTGCATGTTTAATTATTGCATAGCAATACCAGGTTCTGTTGATAAACGGCAGACACGGTGAACTTTCCAAGTAGGCTGTAAGTGGAAAATGCAGCTATATCACTCTTCAAGGAAGGGAATTTATGTAAGCGATTTATATACCACTCTGAAAAAAATCTCCCAGTAATTTTACAGTATAACTTTTTTAAAGAGTGAGAGCCAAATGTAGACTTTTCATGGGCTTGCCTACTTGCAGACAAATTAAAACCACCAAAACCTGTAAAAGGTACGATAAATGGTCAGTGTTTTTAGTGACTAGTGCTCTGGACAGTTTCACATGTTAATCTAACAGGAATATTGTTTGCAGGTGCTTGAGTATTCTCACTGTCCATACTTGTTACATAAATATCATGTCCACCAATACTTTGTATGAACTCGTCATACATACCGCAGCAGATGAAAACTCAGTCTATTGGTTGCAGTCTGTTCAGAGATCATTTAGTTAATATTTCCACAGCAACAACACCCCACCAGCAAGCTCACCAACAACGTAGATTTTGCCGTCTACATCAATGAACATTCTCCGTGATCTTAGGCTGCTTTGAACTGAGTCATAGTTGGAAACCAGTGTTATGTAATACTGCAGCTTTTTGAATGAATTTCTACTATAAATAAATCTAGCAGAAACTGAAAAATAACATATGCTCTTACAGAAAGCTTCAAATTTTTCTTTCATTTGTGGAAGTTTTTTATTTGCTTACAATTATGTTTCATTTATCAGGCACAGTATGCAACTTACTCTAAAACCTTATATATATTTTATATATACATAAATATATATAATATATATAAATTAGAGTTTTATATATAGGGGAATACATAAATACACACATACCACATCTGCATATATATTCCCTTATATATGTCCATATGTACATTCACAGAAGACATAAACCATTTTCTCTGGAAATAAGAAAAATGAAGGATATAAACTGCTCAAAGAAGGCTTGAAAGGAAATAGATAATTTCCTTTGGGGTTAACAGACTTGTTTGGATATTTATTTAAATATAAGCTCTGTATTTTATAATCTACATTCAGAGTGTATGGTGGGATTTTTTTAAAAATTTATTTACGTATACTGTTAAAATAACACATATCGTGTGTTAATTTAGGGACTGATTCATTAGGAATATTATGCAGGCATAGCAAATTTGCCAGTTGTAACAAATCCCGCTTTTCCTGTGTTATATCTGACAGTCCTGAGATTTGGAATGGAGAAAATAAGGCTGAAACCTCCACTGAAGCCACATCACCTCCGATGTCTGATAAAGCTCTTTGATTGGTATTTTTATGTCGGCTTTAGTGGACTTTGTACTCGGTCCTAGAAGGCAAGAATGGTTTGAAGAATATCTTTGAAGGAACAATCATCTCTGGTTTTGTAAAGAGCATGTGAAGAACAGTCATTATTCCTTGGCCCCAACCTAATATTTTGTGACTACCTCCTTCAACTGCCCCATGAAAGGAACACCAAGCTAAAATTTGGTATTATTTCTAAATCAGAAACACAATTTTTTTTCAGGGATGAAAAATGTTCTGTAATACTTTTAAAAACTGTGTCGATATATGAACTTTGTTAATTTCCCTAACTCAGAAATTGTAAGAAAACAAAAAAGAAAGGAGGGCCAGCATCTCACAGAAAGATAATAGACTTTGGATATCTAAATGGCACGTTGAGTTTTTATACCACATCTATGATGCAAAAACTTTGCAAGTATGGGTTAAGTGTTCAGACTCAATAAAGATATGCCAACTGATACAAAGATGCGGTCAGAGATATGCACTGTCTTAAAAACAGAAGCATAAGCAGCTTTAAATATTTGGGAGACTTTCTAATAGTCTGTACAGGTTTTACCATTATGTATTTTGTTAACTCTATTCTTCCAGGGTTGTGCAAGTCTCCAAACTTCAACTGAGAGGTAGATGATGAGAAAAATTTGAACTGCAAAACTACAACATGCAAATTATATTGAAATCACACAGCAATGCTTATGCAAATTCTGATCAAAAATATGATAGTACATGCAAGCACTTTCTTTATATATATATTTGCACAAATATCAGAAGTGCACCCACCCCCAAAAAATCCAAACAGCCTCATTAAAACTGGCATGCCATCTCTGAAAATAATTATTTTAAAATTCCCTTTATATTCCTCTCTGTGAGTAGAAAAATAGTCATCTATAGAGAAACTAACAAAAATTGCCTGATTCAATTTTGCTATAGGCAAAATTGTCAGTGTCATTTATAGCGTGTTCGTCTATAAAAGCAGTTATTGGCTTTGTTTAGTGAAATCCTGATAGCAGCAGAAAATCTGGCTGCATGCGGTATCTGTAACTTATGTAACCCAGTAATACCTCTCCACTAATATTCACAACCAGACATGAAAGAAGCAAGTGAAAAATGTTGCATTTGGCAACATGGCTAATGTGGCATTTCAGGAAAAACAACAAGAAAGAATTAAAGATAAGTCACTACATACCCAGTCCAAATTTTTTGTGTTACATCAAAATGAAGTATGGGGTGGTGGAGATGGGGAACCTCTAAAAGGAACGAGAGTTCTCTGGGAGGAACAATCATGTACACATTGCCAAATGTTTTTTAAGCACAGTGGATGCTGATATGCAACACTGCCATTAAAATTCATGTGAATTTTGAATCAATCTTAGCGAAATTGCTGCCATTCACTTCAGCAGTAAGTAAAGTTGAACTTCCTCTCATAAGGACAGCATCACTTAAAAAAATCTATTTGAAGATGAAGTAAGGTTTCCCCTAGCTCTGTCAAAACAGTTCACAAATCACACTCCTGAAAGCATTGTAGTCTTCCATATAAAAATACGCTTTTCTGAACTTCATGGAAATACACAATTAACAACTGCAACCACAGTTAAATGGGGAGAGATGGGAGGGTGTGAAATTTCAATATGTTCCTGAAATAGTACTGAGAATTATTAGTGAGGAGTCTTTCTCTGGAAAGGGCAATACAGGAGAACTCCCCAGCTAATAGAGTGTATGACATACAAAAACCCCAAAGAGAGAGAAGTATCTGGATGTGTACTTTAAAACAACTTGAAATTTAACCCTGATATTAAATAGGGAAAAATATTGTTGATGCTATCCCACCTTCCTACTAATTTTAAAATTTTGACATTACTTTTTCCAGAAGAGAAAGAGGATAATCAGGCTTAGTGATACTGCGACAGAGAAATTGAAAGAATGAAGTATACATGAGTATAAATGAGAATAAGACCAATTAAAGGATTTGCTTGCACTGACAGAGACTACAGATTCTTATAGTGCATAAGAGACTCATATGCTGTGAAGTTTGAGAACATTTCTTCATCACTGGTCAGGGGAATGTCTTAGTCCTGATCCTTCAGTGTTTCAGACTAAGGGTGAGGTAATTAAGAGAAACCAGAAGAATTCACAGAGATGATGTATATACCCAGGTCTAATCTTGAAAGCAGAAATGTAATCATGAAATTATTTACAGTACAAATTACAGGTCAGTGAAAGTAAGAGTGATATTCAGGAGTTTGAAGGCAAGTTATACTGATTTGGCTATTTTTATGCTCAGAATAAAGTTGATTCAAGGCAATTTGTTTTCATCATTACTTTTAGAAATAAGAGCTACCTATACTAGGCAATTGCCCCTTTAGGACCTGTTATTTGGAAGACACAGGTTTTTAATTTGAGGCTGTTTTTGCATAGATATGGTTCCAATTTTCTTCCCTCATCTCTGGATTTTAACTTCTTTAATATTCAGTAGTATCAAGAGTATGCTGATGGGTTTTATTTTGTTGCTGTTATTAAGAGGAAGAGTAATGAAAGAGGTGTAAGGAAATGTTTCACTTGACTCTTCCTACTTTACATTGCTCCAGTTGCCTGCCACATAATTTTGCTTTATGGGATTAAAAATTGCACATTGGTGAGTGGTGGTAAAGCAGCTCTTGCACTCCTATTACCTTTTAACATAATTGACCAGAGAAGAAAGAGTAGCATCTCTGTAGAGTGTTTATAGAAATTTTTATCTCTTCTGAGATAGTAACATAGTTTTTGCTACTGGAGGTCAGGTGTGTCTATGGCTCGAGGAACCTTGTTTTTCCCTTATTTCCTATGCCATGTTGTTTTGTAGTCTGAGATCCTGCATAGCACAGGCAAGTTGCCTGCATATTTCCTGAGAGACTTTTTTTACCATCATTTTTCTGACTCCTTTATTTACTCAACAGCAACTTTTAACAGCCTTCAGTCAAAAGTTGATGCTTGTTGTCTTCTACCCTGTATTCTTAATCATGCTGCTTTTTTGCAAAGAGATAATAAGCACCTACAGTGTTGCCTCAGACATTTTGGTTCAGTTCCTGTGTTAATCTCTTTTCAAATAATCTCTGCCTTTCTGTCAGTGGCTGTCAAGAGCAGAGTGATGTTCCCGATGACTACTCTTCAGCTAAAATTTCAGTTCATCTTTCACAATCCAGTATTTATAACTGATATTCCTCTCTGTATGAAAGCTTAGTGTCTATGAAACTTACCACTTTCTGGCTATGGGCACACAGGGCCTTCACAGATCCTGGAATTCACTCAGTATGTTTGTACAGCCAAAAAGAGAGCAATGCTTTCATGTCATGGGGTGCTGGCAAGGCTAAGGTTCAGAGGGAGGTGCAATGTATTTATTTCCTCTCTGAAGCTGGGGTTGAGAGAGGAACTGTAATTTTACTGGGACTGAATCATTCCCCTTTACACAGTACACTACTCAAATCTGAACATGCAACCCGTATTTTCTCCCAAAACTCTGAAATGCATATATTTTGTTTCTGGTGCTCCTAAAAAATTACAGGATTTGTTGGAGAAGTTTGGTTTTCCTGAATAGAATTAGGTAAAAAGTAGGTATTAAATTCTGTACCATGGTGAGAGTAGATTCATGATGTTTCTCCCCAAAACAGTGATGAGAATATTAAAAAATTCAGCACTACTGTGGAACTTTATAAGATGATAAACCAGCAAAACAAAAGCAAGCAATACCAATATTTTTAGAGGAAAAATTAAAATAATATTGAACATGATAATATTAAGAAACAACTTTCTTAAAAGCCCTCCTATATCTTCTAGATTTTACTATTAATTTTTAAATTTTGTTATTGGCACTTCAGAGTGTGTTTATCACAGTTAGCTCTCTGTCCAATATATTTCCAATTTTTTTGAGATTTAGAAGAGGACTATAATGAATGATATTCTTTTCCTGGAATTGAGTGTAGGTGTATCCTGCATAAACACTGCATAAATGTTTTATGAATCAGGCCCTTAATTTTCACAATTTCTGAGGCATTTATAAGCATCCCTCCAAAATGAATAGCACCTTTCCTTACCTAGAAATAGAGCAGAAATAATTTCACATATTTCCTTCACAAGCTTGCACTTTTAACTTTCAAATGCAATACTAAATGATTTCTGTAACATCAAATTGTAGATTTATGCTTTCTTTTGTCTAAAGGAAGAGGAAAAAATGTGTACATTTTAATTTATATGAGTGTCTGCATGAAATTGTAGACACAAGACTAAACCTCCTGCATAAAACTGATATGTCAATACAAAGCTTCCAGACTGGCATTGTCAAGGTGCCTTGCAGCATTTTTGCTCAAAACAGCATTACAAAAAAAGAAGTAGCTTTTCACTAAATTCCTGGGAAAGGGAAGTGAGAAGTTGTACGAAGCTACCTATCTGCAAAGATCTGAAGTTAGATCTTAAATCTCCTCTCAGGAAACCATCAAACAACTAATGACTTGTCAACATAGCCAAGCATCTACTTTGAAGTCATTGTCATGAAGCTGCTTAAGGCCACAAAAGCCAAGGGTTAGTATCCTTTTAACATCAGCAAATTCTGAATCTAGTCCCTTTAGAAAAATGGCTTCACAGTCCGATCCAGATCCTTCAGCTACACAGGAATACATAATCAAACAAACTAGTTGCCACTCTTGTTAGAAATGTGAATCTTGGGTTTAAATCTTTTATGTACAGGCAGATTTTAGCGTGAATTAGCAAGGTCTGAACGTCCTTTGTATTCAAATGTATATACTGAAGTACAATGCAATCAGCTATCACTGGAGGAAACTACTTCTGGAATATATTATAAATCAGCTTTTTGTTGTATTTCAGAGATATGCTCACCAATTATTCGTCTCCTACCCTTAACTTTTATATCCATATATGGTTATAGCTTATGCAGCCATATTTTTTGCCTCGTGAGCATACAGAAGTGAAGAATGTTTCGGTGTGCTTCAGTCAGGTATTATGTCTCTTTTGAAACAAATCTTTGACTTTATGTTCTCTTTAATATTAGTGGTAAGTAGAGTTTGGGCAGATTATTTCAATAGACTTTAACCACATCCTAAAGATGAATGCAAGCATCTTCCCAAATAAGAGTAGGAGATACTTTTGCATTAGATATACTTTTGAAACAAAACTGTTTGTCATTGGAAGGCTTTACAGCCTGGTTTACCTGGCTCTTGATTGTCCAGAGACACAATTTAATGCACTCATTTGCATTGAGTCACTACTTCTGTAATCGTAATTTTGTATCGCTGAAATAAATAAACTGTAGATAGTAATTTAGCTTAGAGTCTTGCCATAGCGCAAAAATCTGTTCCCATCCAATGTTGTGACTGATCATTATTACCACAAAACCTGGCCTATGTCTTGAAGACATATTCCTAATGGAAGTCACAAATGTTGCCTTCTGAGCTATATTTCAGATTAAATATTGGTTTCTCTTTCTGATGGATCTTCAAGAGCTTTATCAGCTCTGCTGGAAGCATCTTCATTCTCATTGTTTGTTAATGGTTCTGCTTCCTTTGGGTCAGCATTCTTCTGTGCTTTCTGCTTCTCATCTTCTAACTTCTTTTCTTTTGCCAAAAGCCTGTAGTTGATGGCATTGCCAATGAACAACCAGATACTGGCCACAGTCACAATCACTCCGCAGACAAAATACATGTACTGATATTCACCAGTAACATCTACTAACCAACCTGAAATACAAAGACAAGAGGAGAGAAAAAGAGTATTTAGACTAGGATACCAAATATAATCCACATATTTCCTTTGGAGAAATATCTATATATTTCTTGGCTTTGAAGTTGGAGCAGAAATACATTTTCAACATGTTAAAGTTGTCTAACAGTGGAACTCTTAAAAAAGCCCTGTATTAGTCAAGATAGCAATTGTCATTGAAGACACTGACAATAAAAAAATATTGAAGAACAAAATAAGTAAAGCTTAATGAATAATGACAGACAGTTTTTCAGCTCTTTTATTTTCATTCTTTCATTGCCTTATAATTTTATTCACCTCCTAATTGTGTTTCCTATTGTTTGGAGTGACAGTCTGACACTCACTGAGGCTGCATGAAGACAGTAGGATGAAGAGGTGTGTGCCTTTTTAGGTTGCTGTCTCCTCGCATCAGCTGTCTGCTTTTCATATTTGCTTTCCTGTGACTGGTGAAAGAGATAGAAAGGCTTGTCCCTTCAGCCATCACGCTCAACTCTGAGCCCTCTACCTAAAACTTACATTCAGACCTCTGATATTAATTTCTTCAGGACAGGGAGAATAAAGTATAACAGTTCTTCCAATTAATGAGCCATTCCTTTTAAATTTTCCCAAATCCCAAATTACCATTTGCACATATCCAAGTATAGCTTTGAACTTTCCTACAGTATAATTGAAACTCACAGGGTAACCTGCATACTTCAATTTAGTATGTATTTAGATTCTTTTACTGAGTTGAAACCATAATGCCAGCCTATTCACCTGATACACATTTACAAGCCACCAAATTATTCCAGACTTTTCTTTTTTTCACAAACCTAGTATTAGGAAAAACTCAAATAGCACTGCCAGTGTACAATTCACCTATTAGCGTAAATAGTGCAGTTTGCTGATTTTTATCAATGAGCAGTCTCATAAAAAAATGTTTTAAAAACAAAATTCTGAATTAGCATTGCTTCAGCATACTATTTTAAAGGATATGAACTAGTCAAAACTGGAGTTTAGCTTTTCCATGTGTTCATCCCCTTTGTTGCCTCTGTTAAACAAGTTAAATCAATTATTCATAGTGTTATAGCACAAACAAATGTTTTCCAAAACTCCTGAAAACCTAATATACTGAAAAATAAATAACCGTGGAAGCTACTGCTCCATAGATATTAGATTTGAGTTGATACTGAACCTGACTGAAAAGGCTGGACTCCAGTGGTTACAGGCTCAGACCCCCCACTAGGTGGCATAGAAAGAGTCTGTGTGAGAGTATATTTTGCTCTACCTTTACCAGAGTGGATTTGTATGTTAAATGATGAAAAAATTATGGAATGCCTTTAGAAGTATTAAAAAATTATTTGTAAAAATATTATTGTACTGAAGTGAGTGGAATTGTTTTGGCATATTTAGAATTGCACACAAAAATGTTATTTTTGTAGAAATACTGACAATAATCTGAAGTACCTCGATATGTATAAATGCATTTAGGCACACATAATCTTGCTGACATCTGAGGCAGCGCTAATGTGAGTACAGGATATGTTCATAAGGCTGCCAATCTCACTATCTTTATGTTCTTGTATTGTTGGGTTTATACTGCAACACACACACACACCAAGATACGCACCAGTGCTTCTCAATAAAATTTGAGCATCTATTTTTTAATATCTTATATGATCAGAAATCTCAATAATATGAAGCTTACTATCAGCCTTACTGAATACTGACTAAAAAGCTAGAAAACAGAAAATACTTTCTGCACTTCATCATTTTTGCTCCTAGAAGCCCAAGTGTTATGAGTATAGTCTAAGCTATACACCTAGGCTCCCTTTAAGCTCCCTTTACACTTGAAAGAGAGAGGTTGGCAACACTGATCTTTCAGCCAGTTCACACTCTGTATCTTTTGGCTACAGAAACAGGCTGAAGGACTGGCTGTGACCAGAGATGGGATGGGAAATCACGCCAGGGCGCAAAGCTCCAGAGCATCATGATGGAATCCCATAGTGTGTGCACCCTGTCTAAACAACTGAGCATGCCTGTGTTCCTTCTGGCACCTTCCTGCTATTTTTTTCACTCTGGAAATGGCGATTCTCTCTGTTTAGACAAATTAAAGTTGTTTAAGCAAGTGTAAGTGAGCACTCTTCATGCTGCCCCTAGGTTGGAGAAAAGTAACCAATGCAGTTACTTTTTACTATCAGGCTGTTACAGTACATTTCTAGTCACAGTGAAACCATTAAACAACATTAAGAACAATGTTTATATTAATTCAATGTTACATTGCAGGTTTATTCTGTAATGTCTGAAAAAATAAGAAGAAATAGATTCTTACCTCCTAGAGGAGGGCCTATGAGCACAGGGCAACATTCCACAATGGTGACAAGTCCCACTGCACTGGAAAATCTGGCAGCTCCAACAAGGTCCATCAATGTCTCAAAAAGAACGCTGCTAACCATTCCAAAGGCAAATCCAAAAAATACAGCATATATCACCAAGCCAGTGTAATTTTTTGCCAGAGGGCACAAGATATGACAGACACCATTGTACAAGACAGCAAAACTAAAAAAATACTGAATCTTTGGCCGGATAAACCTGGAGTTTGCTACAAGTCCCATGGAAGGCCTAGCAAACATGTCTACAAAGGCTAAGATAGAGAGCAAAAAAGCAGCAGAATATTCATCAATTCCCTTGTGCTTGGCATAAGGAGCCAAGAATACTATTGGAGCAAAGAAACCAATAAACATAATGACATTCCCTGACAAATATATCAGAAACCCTCTGTGTTTGAAGAGGGACAGATCTAGATACTTATTCATAGTTTGCCAACAAGACTTCTTGTTGTTTTTGTGCAAGGCAGAATCTCCTGTGCCTTTTTCAACATCTTTTTTCACAGGAGGGATTTTTTTTGGTCCAACAGGTCTCATAAGTGACCCAGCCACACAGCAGTTCAAAAGAAGTCCTCCCAGAATAAGAAAGCTTCCTTTCCAGCCAAAAGCATTAAAGAGGAATTGATTGAGAGGTGCCAATGTGCTCAGAAACACTGGACTTCCAGCCATCGCCAATCCATTAGCGATGGGACGCTTCTTATAGAAATACTTGCCAATCATGGTCAAGGCAGGCTGTAAGTTGAACGCTAAACCCAGACCTAAACAACACATAAAAGACAATATTATTGCAGGTCACGCAGTGAAAAGCATATCTCACCTTTCAAGTTATTTTTAAAACTACCAATATCCAATACAGTGATTCTCAATATAGAAACCAACTAGCATCAGAGAATGAAATACAGCCTCATTGCTGTCTATGAGTGTTGAAACCAAGACTGTGTCATGGTGGCATTTGGTCATTTTCCCCCTGTAGCACTGCACTAAAAGACAAAATTCCTTGTTCTGTTTCAGCAATAGTAGAGACAGAGGAATCACACATGGAAGAACGATGCTATCAGTGCCTTGACTCACCATTTTTATATTTGCTAAGGTATACTACAGTTCTCTCTTGGCTCATTTAACAAAAGATATTAAATGTCACCTCAGCTACAATGAATGCAGGGTTTATTTAACTGCATAAATCTCCTAATTTCTTATTTCCAACCCTAATTAAGATCCAACTTGTCTGCAAAACTGGAACATAAAATGGCAAATTATTTCCCAGCACATTCAGTTCCCCTTCCCCAGGTCACTATTAAGGAGTAAAGGACACACATGGGAGCAGACCACCCATCCACATCAGCTGATATAAACTGTATACGAGTGTATAAACTGAACCCTAAGCTGAACATCTAGGCCTTCTCTCTGTATTAAGACATCTAAGCCATAAGCTCTAATACGGTTCTGCTTGATGGTACAGGAGAGATGCTTTCTTCCCTAATAGGCCCATTCCTGGACTCTGACTTTACTCGAAAGAAAAGGAGGCACCAAGTTTAGGATGTGTCTTGGGGTGACTTTATGATGTGTATCAAAAATAAGAGATTTAAGGATGAATCACTGAATAAAGAAGGACTCCTTTAGTCCCAACATAAAGGAAGATGAGCCCAAATATTCAAGTATTATCTCATTCATTTATTACCTGCCAATATTGCACCTCTCCTTCCTTATTCTGAGACGGGAATTTTAAAAAAACCCACAACTTTTGATAAGAAGATTCTTTAATTTACTGGCATTACAATAACTTTGCTTCATTGCTTTAGTCCTTTGATAGATGTTTATGAATAATTTTATTTGGTGATCGACCCTGGGGGATTTTAAACAGAAAACTATTGAACTGAAAGTTGTCTTTTTCTGAGACAGTATGTGTATGTACAAACCTACAGGAAGCTGGTACAAGCTTTCACAATTCTACTAGAATTTGGCTAGCCTCTGCCACTCTGTTTGCAGTGCAACATGATTGAAAGCTAAAACAATGAATGTGAAATTGTACACAAATGGCTGTAATAAGTGCTGTCACAAGACAATCAATTTTTATAATATAATTATAGTGTGGAAAATACATACATACAGTATTTATTGAATAAAATCATCAGTTGTTTCTGTATTATCCTAAAAAAAATTCAACATCATACCAGTTAATTTCAGGTAGCTGAAATTAACAGATCTTACTGCCTTCTTGGATTGCACCTGTACACAAAAAATTCTTGATCAGTGAGGCTCATTTGTAGAACAATATTAGAAATAGTTTGATATAACATAATATAACCTTTTAAACAGGACTCTTACCTCCAACCACACCGATACATATGTAGAGTTCAAGGACGCTGTTGCAGAAAGAGGACGCAATCATTCCAAATGAACACAGGATACCCCCTGCTATCATCACAGGCCGGCTACCATACTTATTCACCAAAATGCTGCTTATGGGACCTGTTGATAGAAAGAAAATGCAATTTCAGGTAACAGGTAACTCTATCTTGTATTTACAACATGTTGGAATGCTTTCCTCTTCCATCTGGGAAAATGTTAAATTGTTTCTATATCAATCTGTCTTATAAACAAACTCTGTGAGTTTGCAGACACAAGGCTAGATGTGGATATACTGCCTCCACGACAATATAAATATTGATTAGTTATGGAGATGGATAAAAAAGATTAAAGACATCAGACAAGCAAGAGGGATTGTTACAGTTCACGAGCAATCAATTCTGAGATCAGTCAGTGGAAGTTTTGAAAGTGCAAGGACTGAAGCATTTCAAGTATGAGACAGGTATCAAAACTCCACAGAGCAGGAGGAACCTCCAGGCAAGCAGACTAAAATTACTTAATACTGCAGCTTGTCCTGCACCCCCACTTAGAACCACACATAGGCGTAAAAATATTGTCAAACCAGAACATAAATCTCTGGCCCCTGAGACTTGTTTTCCCTTACCTCATCAAGAGGGGAGTGTTAGTGGGCAGTAAGATGACTATAGGCTGTGTGGGAAAATCTAAAATGTGGTTTAGCATAAAGACCTATAAACTTTTAAAATATTGCTGCAGGTTCATTTTTGAGTTTCAATTGCAATTCAGTTTATGGTGCAATTACATCCATACTAACCAAACAGCTAACGTGCAATTAGCATGACATACATTATATGTTTTTGAACGACCATGGCTAGAATAGATGTTGTGCTACATATCAAGATTAAGAGGTTGTTAAAGCTCTTTAGGTAAACCTGCATAGCATCTGATTACACTATATTTGGCCCAAACCATTACGAATAGTCTTGCTTTTGCAATAATGAAACTTATCCAATACTAAAAATTAAAAAAATAAAAGCAAAAAAAACCAAAAACCCAACATCATAAAAAGGAGAGCATTTCAAACTTAAGATAGAGCTGGCACCTAGCATGAAGTCGAACGCCTTGATTTGCATCTGAGTTCACTGCAAGTTATTCACTGTACTGGCAACAGTTTTAAGTTTCTGTTTTTATAAATATCTAAAGGAATAAACTTCATGCTGTGAAAAGCCAAATCCAATGTAATTTAAGTGTGCTTTCATAGGCACAGTTATATTTCAGACTTCACTCTTTGAATTACCTTAAATGTATTACAGTATTATTATTGATAGACTGCAAATGTTAATTACTATTTGCATATCCACAACAGAAGTTTTAAGGATATGCCAAATGATCAATTTTTCGCTTACTTCCTTAAGGAAATAAGCTTCTACAATAGAGTTGGCCTATGCTTGTCTGTCTTTTCTAATAGCTCATGAATACAGAGATCAACTTGAAATTAACTTGACTGGAAAGCAAAGATTTGAGTGATGTTTGGATCTTAGTTTATGTATTCATCAAATAGCTTGAGTCCCCAGGAGTCTTAAGCGTAACTGTACATTGAAGACAACAATATCCACAGCATGGGATGGACACCCAAACAGACAACAGCCCAGGGATTTATTAAAAGGCTTTAGAACACTTATGAAGCACTAAAGCATTAACAGCTTATATGATGACATACCTAACACTTCTTTATTTCCATTTGAGGGGACTCACTAAGCAGAACTGTGACAAGCAAGGCTTTCCCCTTTGAGACCATATGAAGAAAGCAGTGAAACACAATTTTTTTAATTTATAGAGCTATGTTTGGAAAACCAGTGGTTGGGCCCATGTTTGAGTTAGAAAGCAAGACCTTTTGCAATATGTAAACAATATAAATAATTCCTCTGACTCAAAAAAAAGAAACCTTTTAACTGGAAATCTCTTTCTAACTCAAAGTTTCATTCCAATATCAAGTAATAGCTATAATTTTGAAAATAAATTAAATCTAAGGCAATTTAAAAAAATAATTGTTGTTATTGCTAAACACAGTAACAGTATTCACTTAAGAGATATCAAAATAATTATTTTTAAAATTATTTTAAAAACTATTTTCCAGTTCTTCTTCCTGTAATGAGATGGAAGTATTTACAAATTTGAAAATGAAAAATTTGTTTAGTATTTGTTAACAGACAGTTCCTTATCAGGAACAAGAAAACTGCATCTCTGCAGATCTTCACTGTGGCAGTTAGACCAGCACCGTGAGTTACAGCTTTCCAGATCAAAGCACGTAATGTTAGCTTCACCTACAAGATCCAATAGCTGAGCTCAAATATGGATGTATTAATTTAGGTAGGTAGTAGATATAGACACCAGAGGAAAGGTAAAGGGGTCTGAGACTGACTCTATACTTCCAAATGACATAAATCTGGAATGTATGATGAATTCAAAAACCCTTAAACACAATACTGTCTTTGAGATTTTTTTTTTAAGTTAATGATGTGTATTTACCACCACAGCTCCACTTCATTCGAGGTTTTCTTTATGGCTATTCCAGTATTTTGATTTAAAATTTGTGCATGTGAGAAATATTAATTGTTCTATAAGCTATAGAGTTAGTTTAAGTTCCCTGAGTATCCAGGAACTCTTCCAATGTGATAAGTAGGTTAAACATTCTATGCTGACATCTGTGCATACACTTGGTTATGAAGTCTCATAAAATAATGCATATTCATACCTTAACATAGAATCTACATAAATTCCAGCTGTTCGTCTGCCATTGTATGTTTTATAGCCTTGTACAAATTTCAGTCACATCTAAAATCTCGTACAATTATTTAAGCAATGCTCAACTGCCAGCATGGGTCTATATTCCTTGTGTATTTTTTCTTTTTAGACAAAGAAAGATTAAGCTGTTTAAATACTATTAAACTGCCAAAATCTTGCTATACATTAATGCATATTAATGCACTAAAGGATCTCTGTATCTACTTTCCTGAAGCCTGAAGTAACTGCATAACAGATGTTAAGTCAGGAGACCCACAAGAATATTTACTCTGATCTCTCCCTTAACACCTACAAACCATCAGCCACAAAAGATTATATACTCCCTAAACCAAATTTAAGACCATTATCGTAATATGCTAATACTCTCACAGCTGTATTTTTGTTTTATATCTTTCTGTTTCAGGCAAATGACCAGGCTGTGAGAAGGTATAAGACAGTGACTGTGGCCAGTGCCACTGAAAAACAGTTTCAGGAAGAGCTGTGCTTTAGAAGAAAAGAAAAAAAGCCACTTTTCACATTGTTTGTCATTATGCCAAGGGAAAGATGGCAAAAGTCATTTCAGCTGTGTGAGCAGAGATGGGAACATGCATTTTGGAGCTGTTTATGATGTTTCATACAAAGTCTATAATAGTGTGACCCCTAAGTTCTGTCTCAATGGCTCAAGAGAGCATTTAATTGCACTTCTGCACAGAGAAATTGTGGATGCAGAGAGTACATTTAGATTAGATGTCAGGAAGAAAATCCTCCCTGTGAGGCTGGTGAGGCACTGGAAGGGGCTGCCCAGAGAAGCTGTGGATGACCCAGCCCCGTGAGTGTTCTAGGCCAGGTTGGACGCAGCTCTGAACAATCTGGTCTACTGGCAGGTGTCCTGCCCATGGCAGGGGGGGTGTAACTAAATCATACCATCAGAGTCATAGAATGGCCTGGGTTGGAAGGGACTTTAAAAGTCATCTCATTTCAGACCCTTTAAGGTCCTTTGCAAAGAGTTTCTCCCCATCTTTCTTGTAGGCTCCCTTCAGGTACTGAAGGCCACAATCAGGCCACCCCACAGCCCTCTCTTTTCCAGGCTGAACAACCCCTATACTCTCAATCTTTCTCCACAGGAGAGATGCTCCAACCCTCTAATCATCTTGGTGGTCTCCTCTGGACTTGATCCAACAGGTCAATGTTTTCCTGTGCTGGGGCCCCAGAGCTGCATACAGCACTGCAGGTTGCAGAGTGCAGGGGCAGAACAGAGCAGAGCAGAGGGGCAGAATCCCCTTCCTTGCCCTGCTGGCTGCACTTCTTTTGATGCAGCCCAGGACACAACTGTCTTTCTGTGCTGCAAGCACACAGGGCTGGCTCATGTCCAGCCTCTCCTCCACCAGCACTCCCAAGTCCTTCTCAGCAGGGCTGCTCTGATCTGTTCATTCCCAGCTTGTGTTGATACCGGGGGTTGCTCCAACCCAGGTGCAGCACCTTGCACTTGGCCTTGTTAAACTTCATGAGATTCCCATGGGCCCACTGCTCCAGCTTGTCCAGGTCCCTCTGGATGGCATCCTGTCCTTCAGGTGTGGCAACTGCACCACTCAGCTCGGTGTCATCTGCAAACCTGCTGAGGGTGCACTCGATCCCTTCATCCCTGTCATTAATGAAGGTATTAAATATTACAATTTATTATAATATTAAATAAGGTCCCAGTGCAGACTCCTGAGGGACAGCATGTGTCACAGATGTCCATCAGGACTCTGAGCCCTTGACCCTGAGCCCTCTGGATGTGGCTGTCCAACCAATTCCTTATCCATCTAAGAGTCCACTCATCAAGTCCACCTCTCTCCAATGTAGAGACAAGGATGTTGTAGGGGATCGGTCAAAGACTTTACAGAAATCCAGGGAGATGACATCTGTAAAACTTCCCTTGTCCACTGATAAAGTCACTCCTTCATAGAAGGCCAATAGGTTGGTCAGGCAGGACTTGCTTTTTGTGCAGCTGTGCTGGCTGTCCTGAATCACCTGCCTGTTCGCCAAGTGCCTTAGCAGAGCGTCTAGAAGGAGCTGTTCCACTTGTCCTAGTTTGATTTCTCACTGCTGTAAAACAGTGACATAATTAAAGATGATTCTGTTGTTTGTTTTGCATATTGCCAGTGCATTTATGCTTTTTATTTTGCTACCTCCATGAATTTTATTATGGAACTAGAGATAAACTTTCCTGATAAAACGGTAATTTTTTTTAACATATATTGACAAGGTCATTACAGTGTTCATAGTGTCATCGACCCAAAGCAACATGAGATGACTCAGTCTGAACACTACGACATTTATTTAAATGAAGTGAATTGCTGAAAGAAGTTGAAAATAAATGTAATAATATTTCAAATTGCACTAATATTACATTGTAGATTGCATCCTGTCAAGTCAAGTGGTTTAAACACATTTTCAGCCATCTGCTCTGCAGAGTCAAGGCAGCCGTCTTTCCAGTGAAGATTTATCTTTTTTTTCTGTTTCCTAGAAGGCTGGAAAAGCCCAAGGAGATCCAAGAATTAATATTAGTATAAACTGTTTACTAATATCAGCCCAACTTTCTTTTCCTCTTTCCTTTTTTTTTTTTTTTTAAATAAAATATGAAATCCTCTAACAAAAACTCATTCAATCACAAAGGCTTTAAGCAAGTACTTAGTACTGCTATTGGAATCCTATCTCTGGTATTCAGAGGAAAAGCAACTCAAAATACTTAAAACCTGCTCATTAACTTGGAAAATACTTTCAAAATATGCTGTTTTTCTCAAGGAGGACCAAGTCAAAATATTATGCATTCTGTGACAGTACTACCTCTCATTCAAAAACCTTTGGCTAAATTCTTTTAGTACTCTTGGACAGGCTTTAGGCAGAAAAAAAATTAAAAATATTAAAATATCATGCAACTATTTTTGTATTATTTTGTATATGTGCATTTATCATGTTTCTGGGAATGGTAACCTGCATTTCTGACATATCCTATGTATTTGTGTAACAGCAATGAAGGTAAATTAGTTCAAGAATCACTGGAAAGTTTTCTCTGTAGTTCCTCTGTGCATTTGGCAGCATTTATTTTTTCCATTTCATATAACATTTACAACTGGCTGCACTGATTCCATAAACCTAGATAACACAAAAACCCTGACAAAGTAACCCTGACAATGAGAAAAAATTCACTTGCAGTAAATACCACTAAACAGAAATGCGTAACACTGAGTTAGGGTTGTTAGTCTATGAGGTGGGAGAGCTCAGCAGCTAAAAGCTCAACCTGCCAGGGAGGATGAAGTCACTCGTTTAACTATCCATCACACTTTGCTCCCCACTTCCCCTGCTCTTAAACACATTTCCTCAGTGTCATTACCCTGAATGCTCACATTCTCACTTGAGTCCTGAAGGAGCCTTGTATTCTATCAAGTTTTATCTTTTGATCTCTAATGAAGATTAATTTGACCTTCATCTATTCCTTAGGAGATTTATAAGAAATGCAGTAATTGTGTGTGTGGTTACACCTTGGAGCTTGACTGATGGAAGAGTGCTCAGCACTCCAGCTGCTTCCTCATGGTTCCTCCTCCCAAAAAGGTTACGTCCCCAAGTTTTGAAGTGAAGTGCTCAAGTCAGAAACACATATGTCTGACTACAAATATAAGCTGTCTTTTTCCTGACATGTTCAGGAGAAACAAAATTAGCAATCAGTGGTGCTGGTACTTGCTCTACATGTGTTGCTTTTATGGAGGAATCACAGCTCCTTGATCTGCTTTGGTATTTTGGTTTTTTTTTCTAGAAATACATCAGAGCCATGAATCAAGGGCTTTACATATTTTGATTAAAGCTCTTGTTTGGCTTGAAGGTTTTTTTCTTGTTTGTTAGGGTGCAAATATGTATGGAGTTATGGACCATGTAATTTAGAAAACATCTTCAAGTTAGCAAATTGCTCTATATATGTGAATTTTAAAAAGTTGGAAAAATGCCCAGTTTTTAATCAAGGAGTAGTCATGCTGGTTATTATTTACATGGATACGTATCAATGCTTTATATTAATTATGTTTTGCATGCTCTGCTGCAGAATTTTTTCATGAAAGGCTAAAACACTTGATCACAATGCAGAAGACTTTAAGATAAATGATGACATTTCTTTTGAAATGAGAAATATGAAACTTCATCATATTTAGTAGGAAATTAGTGTAATTCTATGAGCTACTGAACACTCAGCAGATTTCAGAAACATATATGATCACTGATTAAAAAAGTACTGTCCCGAAATTAACTGCCCAAATTTCACATTGACATCTTTATTATGAATAGAAATCAGATGCAGAAAAATATTTCAGCATTTTTTAAAGTTTTCCTTTTATTTGGTTTCCTGTTACCTTCAATATCACTGAGTAGAGAGTGAAGCCCATGCATACATATTTTCAAAAACTAGTCTTTCAACTTAGAAAAGGGTAAGAAACAAGAAAGAAGAAAGGAGAGAACAAGCTAATGATGGGATGGAAAAAAAGCACCTATAAGAGAGTTGTAAACAGAGACACTGTAACACCAAGCACATATTATTCCAACAATGGCCTGCATGCCTCTGTAAAGGGGATAGCTGGAAATAGCATCAGGGCATGATATGTGCATTGCAAATAATCTTCTCAGAAAAATGTTAATTTCTTCACAGAAAACCAAAGCAACCAGCTTGTAACTTGAGCATGTAATGTATCAACACGAACTATGACACGAAAATTGTCAAGTGGCAAGTAATGAGTTACTGGGAAAAATTAATGAACGTTTTCTGCAGAAGAAAAGACAATGAATTTTAAAGGTTAGTATTTAACAGCAATTAAGTCCTCAGGGCATCATAGGCTTGCATGATTCTAAATTTAAAACAGTTTTTCTGACTCAAAATATGTGTTGGGGATTTCACTTAAATAATATTACTGTTAAATGCACAATGAACCTGTGCCATTAAAAGCTACTTCTCCTTCAAATGAAAAACCAAGCAAGGACTTATTCACTATTCCGTCCTGGAAATACAGAAAAGATAATAATACTAATTTATAAATATTAGTAAATGTAATTATCTACAGCTGTATACACTAGAGAAGGTAATAATAAATTAAATTTCCATTTCGTTCAGGGAGTCTTTAGGAGCGTCATGAGGCATAACTCTAAGGTATTTCATGAGGCATAACTCAAATGTTCTCATGAAAATGTGTAGTGGGTTTTTTTTAGAGGTATCATCTTTGGAGTGTTATCATTCTTTCTCTGTGGATGGCTGAAATGAAAGCCTAAGTTCAATTTGGTAATATCTGTGTTTGAGCACATGAACAGAAGGCACCCCATTTCTGAATATTTAAAAAAAATCCTACTAGGTCTACTTTTAGTGAACAAAAGAAAATTAATACTAATCAGAAACTAGAGGTTTACTTATAGCTAACCAGTATTTCTATCTAATAGTTTTTCTGTCTCGAAAATAATCTAATTAAAAAACTGCTATGGCCAGACATGGGGACTACGTGCTCACCCAAAGACACTCATAAAACCAAAACTACCCAATGCTTTCCCTCATCTGATTGATGGACTCAATGATAAAAATGGGGGTTTTATTCCAGGGATAATAGAAGATACTTAGCCCATTTATATGGGTTTTTCACCTGAAACCTTCCGAACTCATTCTTTCACTTTCGAAGAAGTTGAAAATTTCTAATTGAAGACTTAGTGTTTAGTACTTTGTGCCTTTCCAAAGCAGGTGACAATTTTTAGCTATCAAACTTGTCTTTACAGCTTGCTAACTGTGAACCAGATTGCCAAACAAGTTCTGTATATTCTGCTGTTACAAAGGCGGGGTGATTTTCTGCAGATCATGAAACTGAAAAAAAAGCAGAGGTTACACTATACCACTGTAACAATTATAAATATAGCAAGTTGAAAATAAGAGATATGTAGTTAATCTAAGAGAGGACTGTCGGGAACTAAAAAAGAATCAAAATAAAACAAAGAAAAGAAAACCAAACTGAAGAGTTCATGCAAATATTTATTTTAATTCCTCATAGGCACTTTTCTTAAACCATGTTATTGGATAGTTACAAAGGTTTTCCTTTTCTTCTTACTTCCTTCCTCTTTGAGAAATGACTGTCTTCTAAAAATCTGTGTATGCACATGTGAACACAATATTTGTAAATGTTCATTACTCACCACTTCCTATTTATTATTCCCTATTATCAGTCATTATTTTTATACCCGTACTTAAAAATCCCTGGCTACTTTTCCCGGAAGCAGAATAATTAACTTTGTCAATTCTGCCTAGCAGAATTTTAGAGAGCAAAAAGTCTTAACAAATACAATAGCCCAGGCTATTGAATATTTCTTAGGAATGTAGGGTATATTGTCTCCAACTCAAATCAGTACATTTTTCAGGTAATGCATTCACACTGAAAAGTTCAGCCAACTTCAGTTAAGATTAATATTGGCATTTGGATTTCTCTGTCTTCTACAAATTGCCCATCATAATAAAGTTCATACAATATCTCATTTTCATCCTGCGCCTCATCCTACAGTTTATTTGTTTTCTTCTAGAATAATATTATAACTAACTCAACTTGGAAATGATTCCTCATATACTGTTACAGGCAATAATATGTAATTTCAGAGAAAGCAAAAGACACTTGCTTTTTCTCAGTTGCTCTTCTATCATATTCCTTTCTGGTCCCAGTTTTACACTGTATAATTAAACTTCAAATTGAAAATACTGAATCTGCTACCTATGATGTTTCTGTGGACCACTTACTGTGAATTATGGATCATGAGTGGATCATTAAATCTCATCTACATACTTAGAATAAATGTGATGAGAAGTATAAATCTGGATGTATTTATAACTTGGAAGTGTCCAGAGAAGTCATCAAATTTAGGTCATTGTCCATAACATTTTAAGATTATTTCCAAATGCATTTAACACATTAGTATCATCAGGCTTAAACACTATTTTTAGAAAAAAACCCTAAATCATTTTTTAATCTTTTTACGATATATTTTTTGTAATATCCAATAAAATGCATTCAGTGGCTTTCACTGCTAGCATTTAGAAGCCTAAGTGAGAAAATATCCCAAATTCCTTTACAAGCCATAAATTAGATAATTTCTAAATAACTTGATAATAAAATATTATATTTAGTAATATAATAAATATTTAATAATATGTATTTCCCTATGTGCTGAGGGAATGGGAACAGGGAGGGAAAGGGGAAAAGCGAAGAGTGAGGGGAAGAGAAATGACAAAAAAAATCAGAAGGGGGAAGGGAGTTTATCTGTGTTTTTGGAACCTATTTAGAGTGCAAGTGCAGACAGTAGTAGTGTATTAATGGGATCATACTAGACACAGAAATTACATTTTCCCCACTATTTTTCAAAATACATTCAGTTGCCAATTAAAACTGAGAATCTTTGTGAAGATTCATTTGCTTTGTTTTTACCCCTGTTTTCAGACAAGTAAAAAAATAACGTGTTTATATTGAGAAAAATTTGTTAAACTATAGAATGCTATGTAAAATAACACCAAATAGTTGTCTTCCTGGTCAAAAAGACTAAAAGCAATATAAACTGTTAAATGCCTAAAAACATGACAAAAAAAAATCAAAACTAGAATAATGAACAACCAAAAGTTATCAAAATAACTCTCGATCCAAAACGGTAACAAGATTTATGTGATGTTTTTCATTTTTCAATGCATTTTCATTGCAACTGTGCTCAATTTAGTAACCTTTACTACACCCTAGAAGAAGTGGAAACTTTGAGGACAACTCAGTCAACACGTACAAAATTCTCAAAGACTCCCAACCCAACCATTATATGAGCCTATTACTTCCAATTTGCTTGAATTTAAGACAACCCACATTTAACTGCTTTCTAAAAATAATATTCAGGAAAATATTTACTGATTAATCAATAATTTAAGAGTGGCTGCTAATCTCTTCTCTCCTCATTCTATTTTCCCTGCATGTCTCTAGCCTTCTACAGCCAAATACATCTCAGAATAACCCTATCCAATAAAACTGAAGGAAAAATTAGATACGTTTTTTAAATCTTTACATCTGAGTAGACGTCAGTTTCTCTCTGCATATTCCCATACTCACCTCATATATTTTTTCTCATCAGAGTTGAATTTGCCATTGACCTGTAACTTTTAGATTTCCATCTACATTAGAAAGAGCTTTACTTGATACTGTTTCAAATTTTTAGATGTTCTCTGTGTATTGTCACACGACATTTATTTTGTAGACTCAATCAAAATTATCATAAATTATGACCAAGTTAGGAGTCAAAGAGTCATGAAAAATTAGTAGAAGAAGCCTGGGGCTTGGACAATGGAAAAGAATTATTGAAGGAGCTGAACAAAGGCCTTTATGGCATTTGCATTTTGGCTGGACTAGAGAGGAAAAAATGTTTATAACATTCTCTACATGGTCCTGTCTCTTGTAGCAGCAGAGGGTACATCTCCATAGAAAAGGTTTTCTGAAAATGTGCAGGTGGGGAAGTCTAGGTTGGGTCTGCTTACATGAACAAGGAGTATTTTAGCTCTGCTTCAAAAAGCAACATGAAGTGGCTTGGTGACCTAGTCCCACTCTGTTGCACTTGAAGATAGTATTTGCATAGCTTTCAAAGAAGGGAGGGGTTTTTTACCTGCTGTGAAGAAATAAAACAACCTGGCACTGGCAGAAACTTTATTCTCCACCTAGTAATGTGAAACAGCTTCCTTCTAATGATTGTAATACATCATAAATTCAAAATAAATTAGTGCCCATTAAAATGCAGGCTTCTCATGATTTGCATTACAGATACTGCCTAAGCATCATGCCTTTCTGGAGCCACCTTTCAACTAAAGAATTATGTTGACATTCTTCAGCAAGAACATATTAAAATAATCCAATGAAATATACCTACTTCTGCAAAGATTTACCTTGTGTGCCTGTGAGGAGAATATTACTTAGGTTTACTAAGGAAAGTAATACTTTCTCCTTACAGGAGGAACTATGTTTCTCTAATGAGTTTTAATACATCTTGCTGGAAAGCAATTGGTCAGAACTTTGACTAATCTAGGCAATGCGTATATCCGAACATCTTGTCAGGTAATTTTTTTATAACATCAGGTGAAATAATCTGGAAGAAATTCCATGATACAAATTTGTTCATGTCTTAATCCCATTTGCCACTTCAGCTCTGTTTCCCTGAGCATAGGGTCAAGTGCTTTGCACTCAAGTTACTGTTTACATTTGAGTAAGTAAATATGAAGAGCTTCTAAATCAGAATGGCAAATGTAGCTTTGCACACTCTTTGCACAGGTATAAACTATGATGCTGTGTGAAAGACAAGAGAATCACTCCCACATATATTATGTGGCATGCTAGCTGATTTTTAAGGAACAATACATAAAATTAAAACAATCATTGCATGAACCAACTTTATGCTGTAACATCCATTTTATTCCCAAGCTGAAATAAAATTTTCAAGCCTCAAAATTTTCAGTTAAATTAAAACTCTCCCAAAAAGTCACTCTGAAATATCTCAAATGTCTTCTGCCATATAAATAAACACATTAAAAATATAACTGTGTGGAATTACCACTAACTAATTCTTCCTCTTAGCTCAAAATAATTACAAACATTTTGTTCAAGGTTATTAGGTGTCATATTGCATTTCATTACCAAACAGTCTTAGAAAACTTGCAACTCTACAGTTTCTTATTTTAGTAAAAGCCCAATTTCTGGACTGCGTTTTTCATTACTGTATATGCAGTCACCTAACACACACTGAACCTCTCACTGAGATGAACTGCAACATCTCATTCTGTGAGTTGCAGCCCTCCAAGTCTAGCCCATAGGACACAACGGCTTGTGGGCATTTTTTGTCCTGTTTTTGTTTGTTTATTTGTTTTGTCAAACTGTTGTTTTTGGTTGTTTTGGTTTTTTTTTTCTTTTCTATACCTTTCTATTCCAACAGAAACATGTTAAGCCAAAGTGATTGTTGATGCAAGGGAGCATGAGCTCCTTAGAATCATCTGCAATGTTGACTACATTCTGTTCCCATGTGAGAATCATACAATTTCAGGTCACTACCTGGAAGTGTTTTGTTACAGAGTCTGTTGCTTCAATGAATAATAAGAATAATCCTTACAGTCATAGTGCCTGATTCTTGACTCCACAGTGCACTTTGCAGCACCAGAACTCTATGGAATCCAATAAAATAAAACTGAATTTAGGAGACTCATACTTAAGGTCAAATTGTACTGTGTCCTTAGATTTTTGTTTTCCATTTATGAAGCAGAGATAAGCTTACTAACAAATAAGTCAAAATTTCTATCAAATGATTACTTCAATAAAGTGAATACTACCAGCTTTGCTTAAATGCTGTAAATTTTCAAAGCGAGTATTCTATATTTTATTTATATTTTATTTGGGGAAAAATATATAATCATTTATGGATCATGTCTTTTTAAGGTGAATATAAATAAAAATGAGATTTTAATGAATGCCTCTGGAATCACTTAAGTAATTGAAGGTACACTGTCAAGTAATCTTGATATTGCAAACACCTAAGGATGAACATATTTGCATAAATATATTAACATGTTTATATGTTGACTTTAGGTAGGTAAAAAAAAAATATTTTAGCTTTGAACGTTATGAAATTGCTAAGGTATTTAAAATGAAGTATTTCTTGCAGGACAAGCACCAATGTCCATACTTGGAATGGAGTTACAGGCAGTTATTTTAGATGTCTCTGATGAGACCGTAACATCATCAGTGAAAATGTTCCTTCTCTCCAGCTTTAAACCCTTGTGTTCCTTAATTAAATGTTTCATGGTAACAGTCATGGAGTCTTGGTTTCTTATGGATTTTATAGTTCCTCTAAAGACAGTCTTTAAGTTAAATATCCACAAGCAAAGCCTCCTGCACTTTGTTTATTTACTTGCTGCTCTGAAAATTACAACTATTCTGATGAGGCAAGTAATAGCAGATTCATGCATTTTATTACATACAGTTAAATCTTAGTAATGCCACAGTATGGAGAGATTAATTCTGCCAGTTGGTTATATGCCAGTAATTCAAGCAATTTAGACCAGAACTGCTCTAGAAGCTTTTCTGAGTGAAATTTTACTTCCAAGGACATAAGGTAACTCCACCTTCTAGGGAAGGCCAAACAGGACATCTGCTTGCCTTCTCTTGTGCCAGTCCTATCTTGAAAGCTGGTGCAGAGTTCTTAGGAAACCCTGCAAATCTGGAAGCAATATGTGTGGGACAGAGAAGCTCATCCTTGTAAAAGAACTAAAAATTTCAGTCAAGTAAGTTCTGTTCCAGGAAGAGCAAAGGATTCCTCCATAGGAGAGCCTTATGAGTAAGGTTTGTATAATGACAAAATTGGTGCTGTCAGCTGATACTGGTAAGAGAAATGTTTGGGGATCTTGTTGCAAAGAGACTGAACTGTATTTAACTTTTAAATCATTCACAGAACTTAAGAAAATATAGCAGATCCATAGATTTCTATCAGCTTATAATCAGCTACAGAAGAATGCAAACCTGGCCAATTATTAGACAACCCAGTTATTCTCCTAGTAGTGTTTTTTCTTAGCTGGTTATGGAAGAAAGTGAATTACAGGTATGAGGAAAGTCATTGCAAGATAAGAGAAGATTTACAAGCTAAAAATGTGGTCTTAAAATTACCAGGTATTTTTAAGAGCATCAAAACTAATGCAACTGAGTCGGTGTCACTGGAACTTGGGAGAATTACAACCTATGCAACATATAAGAAGAAGATTAAAGAAGAAAATCAAGCCTTAAACACAACAAACTCAAAATCACTAACCATGGGTGTTTCTCTCTAATGAGGATGTTCTTAGATTTCAAGGTCTCTAGGTAGCAAAATATAATGTATTAGTATAGGGCAATAACCATGTAGGATGGCATCAGCTCAGATTTGTGCAAAATGGACATCTGAACTTGACCTCTGGATTCTTTTAGCACTCAAAAGACAACGAAGTCTTTAATATACAGTTTATTTGATGTGTTTCGGACATTTAACTTAGGAAGGAATGAATTAGAAATTCCCATCTTTACTGACTGACAACAGAAGACGTCTAGACAACTGGATCAGACGTAGGTGCCTATGCTGAGGAAGACTAAACACATGAGTCCCGTCCATATTATCTGCAGCTACTATTGATTAAAACCTGTAAGGATACAATTACTTTCTTCAAAGTTTTCTACAAGTTAAAGCTCTTAATGTTGTTTCAAAGCATTACACATAGAAAACCAAACAGGGCACACGTTCCCATCACAGGTGAGAGTGTTGCAAGAAGTGTTTGAACGATATGAGGAAATCAACGTCTTAGTTCATAACACAGTTCCTGTTTTAATCACAGTCTTTCATTTGGATGTCTAGTCATAGCAGATATTCCCCCAAACAAAATCAGGTAGAACTGCAATGCAAATATTTAACTGTTTCTTGACAATGAAAAAACACCTGCCAAAATTTCTGGAAAAGAAAGCTAGGCTTTTCTTTGGCTTGTATACACCAATAAAACATGTATAGCCTACTAAAGCTGCGTTTGTTTGTATTCTTTGACATACACAATCTTAATAGAATATCACTATTGGATGAAAAGCTTCTGACTCCTCAAAAACTCTTCATATTTTTTACACATTTAAATACATGGTCTTTGCAAAAATCTCCAGAACCAGTAAATCAATTAAAAGATTGCTTAATACAATCATAAAATACATTCTAAACCACCTCATTTTTTGATTTCTATTGTTCCTGTGGCATTACCATAAACCTGTCACTAAGTCCCCGGCCCACTTACCGCTTTTAATGACTACAGAATTACATATCTTTATGAATCATGGTACGTCTCAGCTGTTGCCATTAGATACTGGCTTAGAATATCTTCTAAACATATCAGTACAACTCTGTTTTCCTTGAATATACTCTCCAAAATAAACAAGGGGATAGTTCTTAGACATTGCGAAACAATGGACCAGTAAAATTCTATAATAAGTTCTTTGTAAAATGTTGGGTTTATTATTTCATTTGAAGTGCTGGGTGACTACAATGGTATACACAGACTTTTCCTTCCCCACAGTTCTCTGGTATCTGCTTAAATATCTCATGATTCCCAGTTGCGCTAGACCATTGTTTCGTTACCTTTGAATTATCCAACACACATCATGAACACAACAATTGTATGATCCAGTGAAAAACTATATGGGAACTAATCCAACATTTGCAGTACACACAAAATAAGCATTCTTTCGTCAAAGTTTTACAAGCTCAATGAACATATCAAAGGCCTCAGTTTTTCCCTTGATACCTTTTTTAAACAAACCCAAAGTTTTAGCCCCTTAGAAAATGATGCATGTTGTTTATTATTGTTAGACTTTGACCTATTCCTTGAAACTAAGTGAGAATCAAAAAAAGGATCATCTTTGCAGATAAAAAAGCTGTCAATATTGATTTAGTTATAGAAGCCCCTATCTATAAAACCAAATTGAGATCAAGACAAATACAAAGTCTTACAAAGGGAAGGAGTGATTATTAAATGTTCATTATGTAATCCACATTGGCTACTTGTATGTAAATGAGACCTGTTTTAGTAAAACGCTCAAGTTAATTAAATTTAAGTTACCACAAATATTTCTACAGAATCATGGAATTAAGGTTGGACAAGACCTTTAATATCATCAAGTACAACCATTAACCCAGCACTGCCATGTTCACCACTAAATCAGGTCCCCAGCTGACCATATGTATCGAACCATTACCTTATGGCTGGAACACCGAAAGAGGTTAGTAGAAGCACAGTGGGAACTCTGTATCATGTAATGTCTTTCTGACAATTACTCAAACTTAACACAAGCATACAATGAAAGACAAAATCTCCTTATTTCTCTCAGTGGAAGCACGTCAGCAATTTTGAGACTGGCTTCCTGAGTATATCTCAGTAGATCCCAGCAAACCTTTTGTTTCATGAAAACTAGACAAAATCAGATCGCCAAAAGGCACTGAATATTTAGCAATTAGATCTTTTCTGTTCAGCCAAATGTAACAAGTTGCAGAGTAAAAAACCAGCTTGTTCCTGTACAAGGACGACAAACCTGTTTGAAAAGAAAATGTATAAAACCATCTGCAACAGATATGCTTTTTTTTTCCACCTTTCTTCCCATGACCATTTCAAAGAGTGTTTTCTAAATATCTAGGAAGGTCTCTGTTTAAAACATTCATTGCTACTGCAGAAGACTACCCTACAAAGTCCACTTTTACTAAAACTCAGAGCATTCCAAGAAATACAAGACCTGGCTGTATTACCCTTCACGGGCTTTAGCATTCAGGTCTTGTTTTTTAAGAACTGAACTAGTTTATATTTGTAATATTTTTGTTACTCTTATCTCCATTTGCTAGTAAGATTCAAAATGCTCTGTTCTTGTGAAGCCTCATTATGAATCCTTTTTCTTTATCTGTGGGTCTCAAATTAAATTGACATAGATGTTTTACATATATCTTAGGCTAAAAGTGAAGTATTCCCTTATGCCCATGAGGCACTCAGAAAGTTGGTAAGTTCTGCTTTCAAGGACACTCTAAATGAGGCTATTAAAATTCAACACTTTGCATAGTTTGATGGGGAAAAACACTTGCCCCTGACAACAAAGGAGATAGGTCAATTCAAGAAAGCTTCTCAATCTCCATATGGATGGCCACTGAATTCCTTGTGCCAGTATTTGGAAAACCAAAATTAGAAAATGTTTTCAGGGAGGAAGAAAAGTGTAGGAACCCAGGTCCTGCCCAAAAGTGAAAATCCATAACCATCTGTTGTTTGTGTTACATGGATTTCACAACTGTCATCTCCACTGTGCACGCCATTTCATCTTCACAGCAATATCACCAAAACACCCACTGAGATAAAATCACAAATATTTTGAACATACCATATGATACAATATTTTCCAAATTAATATTAGACAAAGTGAAAATGAGGACTTGTCTATAGCTTACTTTTGTGCTGTCACATGAAAAATCCTTCAAGGGTTTGCTACTGTTTGGAAATACTTAACTTCAAACTTGACTAACTTAAGCAATACAGAAGAGAAAGGAAGATATTAAATGCTGCATTTTTAAAATATAAGCGTCTTTTGAAAAATTATATTGGCCACTCCATACACTTATATAGCATTTTTCTTCAAAAGCAGTCTAAAGATGCCTTTTAAATTATTTACTTAGAAATATCCAGAATTTAAACGAACCATTTATGTTTTCTGAACTTCAGACCAGCAAGACTGTCCCACATTTCACAGCTGGGTATGGCTTGAAGGATTTATCAGCTCGCAAAGTAATCTTCACAACCCGATATTATACCCAAAAAGTTCTATTTGAGAAAAAACAAACAAACAAAAGAAACAAAACCCCCAAACTGAAACTGTCCTTGGAAAAATGACAGAAAATGAGTTAAGGACCAGTGAGTAAACAATCTGCTTTTTCCCTGAGGAAATCTAAAACTCAAGGTCAGCTCTGTCTGAAATCACCGGACCTGTCACATGGCTTTCATAGCTGCCACTATGGCTCCTATCAAACCCACACTGAAAGCAATGAAAACATTTTTACTGGAAACAGATCGAGCTCTGATAAGAAGTTCCCTAATCACCTTTGGCTGATAACGTTGCACAAAGTGAGAGGTGAAGTTTGGAAAAAGAGAAGAACGAACTAAGAGAACTTGAGGTCAAATTTATTTGATCTTTTTCTTTAATTCCTTAATGTCTCTGTGTGTTGGAGCAGAAATATGACTCTGCAGGTGTATGGATGCATATATAGTTTGTACACGTAAGAATACATACATGCACACGCACTTTATATACATATCTGTTCACACATGTACAGGAACACAGATTGTGCTGTCAGGATAACTCAATTAATTCCATTTTATCCCAGCTTCTGTCCTCCAGTAATAAAGTCTGGTGGTCCCAATCTCAGCCCCTTGGGTGTAGGAATCCATCACAAAACCATCACCCTTAATTTAATGCAATTGACAGTCTCTGCTCAAGAGAGGCAGAAGAATGAGTTACCATGGAGACTGAACTACTGCTCTTCTCCAGAGGATGCTTTTATCAAGCATGGCCTGAACAGTAGAGGCTGTGCAATACTTGTAACCTTAATCACATCACTGGATCTTGCTTTTTGGGATGCCTTTTTAGTAAACTCTAACAAACATCAAAAGGTTTGGGGGTAGGGGAAGAAGGAAGAGAGCTTAAGAAAACAAACAAACCAACCCCCTAAAACATGACAAAAAACAGTATGAAACTACACATTGTGCCAGATTGAGAGAGAAAGGAGTTTCATATTGATTTGATTTATCAGATTTGTCACCTCTGCCTGGTACTTTCCTAACAGGGTGAATGCTGTGCTTGACCTATTTGCTGGAATTAACCAGGACTGCAGGAGACCATATGGATTGCCAGATGGTCTGCTATAATTTAATGCCATTTATTCTAAGTATGAAGTAAGTGATAAATATAATTAACATTCTTTCAGCTCCTTACTGGAGCTTTTTTCTCCAGCATTGAAAGGTAAGTTAATACCTTGTTGCAGAAACACAGATGCCAGCTAATTACTGTAAGAGGCTGCAGCCTCCAAAGCAAAAAGCGTCTGCACAGACTCTAACTTATTCACTGACCCCACTGTGATGATTAATAGGTCGAATGCCAAGCTGTAATGAGGATGACAGATCTTAGATGTTTTCAGGTTACCTTAATTAGTAGTATGATGAACACTGTTTATCGCAGATGTATGTATCACACTTCATAGTAAACAATACACCTTGTACTTGCAGCCTGAATGTGTGTTTCACATGACAGCACATCAAATGTGAAGGAAGAATCAAACCACCTTCAGACAGTAAAAACAATGAAGCGATTTCCTACAGAAATGTTTTTCCGGATTGCTATTTCATATTCTGCCAGTGATTGTCTAAATGGCCTATTTTTTAGGAAGTGGTCCTAGAGAAGCTTTGGCTTCAAAGAGTGTTTATATCAGGCAGGGTTGTCATTCTCAGCATTTTAAAACCATGAGTCTGTAACAAGATATCCAAACAATTTTGCCCACTGTTCCTGCGCTGATAGTCTTCGTAGTAAATGGGGTAGGTGTTAGCTGAATGAATAGCAAAACATTTTGTAGTTTTTAATGTCAATATAGAAGTGGACTTCATATCTGGTAATCAGAACAGTCAAAGAAGTATTAGAGAAAGAGCAGAAATAGAGAATCTTTTGTATTTAATATGAAAAGTTGTGCATGTTGAACCTCGCAGATAAAAATGACCACAGCTAAATGTCCTGAGATTTGCATGTGTACCGTTAACAAAACCTGGGGGAACTTCGATCTGACAGAAATGGCATAAATTAAATGCTATGCACAGAATACAACATAACAGCACCTGCACTACAGAGCAAACCTGCTTTACGTTGTTAAAGGAGCCCAGTGTCAGCAAGTCACAGCATATGGAAAGCAGAAAAAAAATCCAGCTTTTCAACACCTATGTTCTTCCCATGCTCCAGATGGGTTCAGCACTTGTTCAGAGGCCTCCATAGTTACACAGGTACACTCCACAGTGCAAGTGCTGATGCACCTTTAAGGAAGCATTACATTAGAGGGGACCTGAATTTGATGAGACATACCCTCTTTTACTCCACTGTTGATTGCATCAAGTTATTTCTTCACCTGGTGAATTTTGGTGAATCACTTGACTACTGTCGCTGGTCCTATAAAATCCTTTATACTTGTCCACTGAAATATGAATAACTTATTATTTTCTATTTGTACATGAATAAAAATAGTATCAAAATGTCTGAACAGTATGCTTCTGTTGATATTGATACCATTTGTCAAGATGTCTTCATAAGGTCTCTGTGACTGCCAGTACTGGAAAAAAGATCCATTTTTCCATCCTATCTACTGAAAAATATTTACCTGAGGTGCTAAAGCTAATGCTATGATGGCTCCAGCTTCCTTATTATACTCAGAGGGGAAAAAGAGGTAGTTGGAGAGAGCAATCCAGGTAGCCTGATCTTCTTTGTAGGCAAGTTCCTCACTTCCCTCACTGCTAAATAGGCTATGGCCATTCACGTGTCAAAACTTGGAGGCTGCAATAAGAGATAAAAAAACTACCATGCTAAAAATGAGACTTCATGCATCCTTCAACAGATCATTTGTTGGACCTGATAACACTGTACTTTACTATTACACAGATACCACTTCTGAAAAATCCTGGAGTGATACTCTTCAGTGACTAAAGCATTTCCATATCAGTATACTACCAGCACAATGTTTTCAGTCTCTATGTATATACACTCACACACACGTACATATACATAAACACACACATGTTTATAAATCTATGCATTTAATTCCTCCATCAGTGCAAATAGTCAGATTTTCCAGGTGGTCACGTCGTAACATTAAAAGAAAGGTAAATACCAGATCTGTTGCCTGAATTAATGTAATTCACACCTCTGAACTGTCTGAGTAAGCGTTTTGCCTAAGCAGCAGCTAGCTCTCACCAATACTTAAAAAAGAAAAAAATTCTGAAGAAATGAAGAAACCATGCAGAATTTAACAAGTTAGTCTTTGGGGTTGATAGACACAAAGCCTATCAAAGCAGATTTGACATTTAGTTCTTAAACATAGCTTTATACTTCAAAATCCTTTTTCATCTGTCTTGTTCTTTACTTGCTTGCTTACAAGAAAAAAGGTATCAGAGAATATATGTTCACTGTTCAGTCCCAAGAATAAGATTGTCTGCATCTTAGCTGTCATGCAGATGGCATGTTTGAAACATCACTCTTGACCTAAATGGAAAATAGGACTTTAGGACAAATAAGGACAGGATATAAACCCCCTGTCTACAGAGAAATACCTGTGTCTCACTAATGAACCCTCATTGCCATAATAATTTTCTGCAATTAAGCTTCATCACTGGATTTGCTGAGAGAACTCACCAAGGCAGTCGAAACTGACTAAATTTACCCCTAGACCCAGAAGAAATTATTTGGGCATTGATTTGTTGGAAAACTGTACTCTCAAAAATTGTGACTATATGAAAGATTGCAAAATCTTTTTTTACCTAAATTACCTAAATCTTAGGTAGAGGAACAAAGAAAAGGCCCTAAGGGGAAAAAATGCTTTAGAATCATATGGAAAAAAACCAACCAAACAATGTTATTTACTAATTTCATGTGTCTTACCTCCTGCATACATGACAGCCAACATTATCGATGATATCCAAGCTATCTCACTATATGATGTGTGGAAGATCTCTTGTATTTCTTTGAAGAATACTGTGATGGCTTTAGGGAAGGCATAGGAAAATCCAATGGAGATAAAAGCCCCAAAGACCACAACCCATCCCCAGCCTCCATCAGGAGGTGGGTAATCTGGCGCTCCTGTTGCAGGTGGCATTTTTTGGTCTCTGTCTCTTCTCCAACTAGACTGAAAAACAAGGAAAGAAACAGGATGTCAATTTTTTTCCCTTTTTTCCATATCAAACTACAGTATTCAAAAGTCATCTGCATGGATCATAAAGAATCCTCAGAGCAAAGACCAATTTCCAGCTTTCATGGGACCACAGAACAAGAGTAGCTGTTTCTAGAAGCAAAAGCTGTTCTGCAAAAAAAACTTGTGGCAAGAATATTTCCAATAGCCTAGTCAATATGTGGCAATTGTTACAAATCACTGATCTCAGTCACTGAAGTTGTACTTGCAATTAGTCACTTATTGCAAAATGACTAGTTTGTGTGGATTAATTTACGTAGCTCTACCATCTACAGTGTGGAGAAGAAACAATGGAAAAAAGTTACACCTAAATTATAACGAAATGCTATAAATAAGCGTTAGCGAGATTTATTGGTACCACAGCAAAATCATCAGCAACAACACAGAGGAACAAATTGCGAACATCTGTAAAGCATGTTCCAAGCAGAGATTTCTAAGCTAAAATTCCCTGTGTATCCATAAAATAAAGACACAATATTAAAATTCCATATTGTACTCTTAAGATTTTGATATTTTGATGTTGATATTACTTGCAGGAACAAGGCGGAGCTTGATGGTACTAATTTTGCTGTTTCCATATGTCAGAAGACATCAGGAAGCCTTTCACTAATAAACCTCACAAGCTTTCCACAGCTCTTCTCTAATTTAGAATTGGCTGTAAGAGCTGCCACCAGAATGATACCTTACAAGAGGTTCTGAGAGGCATAGCCAACACATTCAGGCAGCTCAAGAAATCATAGGGTATTCACATAAAACTTCTAAGGCCTGAAATAAATTTTGTATTGCTAATATCATCATCATATCTAAAACTCAAAGTTTTTTACATTCTGCGTTGCCTTTTTAGAAAATATGTAGAAGTGAAAAAGCATTTTTTATTTCTGAGATTTTTTCCACTATCAAATCCCTTTATTATTAAATGCTGAACTGGAGTCCACTGTGGTTTTTTCTGTGTAATCCAGCCTACACGGACAGTATGAACTGCAAATACTTCTTTCCTCCCTGTTTCTTTCTTGGGCATTTAGGCAACTTATTACTCTATTGGTCTCCTGCCATACTAGTATTGAAAACTGTGGATGATAACAGTGAGTAGGTTACTGTTACGCTTATGATTACCAGCAAGTCTCTACATGATTTCTTCTGTGCCACTTACAGCATATTTCAATTTCTCACAGTAAACTGCATTAGCAGTGGGAGCGAGACGATTACCTTAAAAAAACTAAAAAAAACCAACTGTGTCAGCTTATACTTATCTCTTGGGATAGTGCCTGGAGTACTTTCAGGGTAAATGCCATGCAGCACTGCATGCAATATATTCAACAAAACAAGCAAAATGTTGTTTTTAAGATTACCTATCAGTAGGCTAGCCCTGTGCTAGAAACCCAGTGTACTTCTGATTCTCCACTTCACTGAAGCTGACTGTAGACATCAGCTACAATGTGATGCAGCTGCCACACCTCTGGGGAAAGCTAAATCAGTGACTAAAACATCTGGCTTTTAGGCAAAATTTAAAAAACCCAAGCATTTTGGCTTCTGCACCATATAACTGAGATTTCCTGCTGGCAGCAATAGATATATATTCCTCTGTACACAGAGCATATAAATGTTTTTACCTGCATGTCCAGAAAGAACCTCTGGTATGTACTTTGTTTCTGCTTATTCTAGTGGCAGTTTAATATTAATTCACCAGGAAAACTCTGAGGGGAAAACCTGGGCCTGCCACTAGAACAAGTTGGACAAACAGAAACAATTTTGGTTGCTGAGACTTAACTTTGTTAAAAGCGTTAAATACTACTTTGTTTTGGCTAATCAGGATCCATTAGAAGAAAGTATCTCAGAAAGCCCACTGTAACTTAGAGCACAAATAAAAATGACCGCTTGCATGTTCAAGAGCACAAAACCTCAAATTTGCCATAAAAAGCAGAGTTCTATTTCTGTGAGTTAAGTGGAAGTAAACAACAAGAGTTCACTATCTATCCCAGAAAAGCTGTTGTTCCGCTCATCTGAGAAAACTTTTGGTTGTTTCATGAAAAAAATGTTAACTATTGTTTTCTTACACTTCAAAGGCTTGAGCATATTTGTTTTCATACTTAATATTCACATGACAACACTTCTATTGCTATTATAAATTTTTGTAATGGCAAAAAACATCAACATATTGCTCTTCATAAAAATGGAAGGGGTTTATCAATTTACTGAGGAAGCACTCCTTTTCCTAAAAATAATACAAAAGCACTTTGAATAATCACAGCCACCCATTAGTCAAAAGAATGTTGAAGGTTCCTGAATGTCACTAATGAATGGTTTGGAGAGATCCCACTATATCCATCCCCTTAGGGTAGAAGAACAGGCTCTGACAGTTCAGTGCTTTCCTCCCTTCAAAAGCTTCACAGTAAATTACAGGAGCATTAAGGAGAGAACCAAAGGGGCTGCTCCTGTGCCTTAGCCTAGAGGCAAACTGGTGCAAAGGCCACTGTATGGTCCTGTCTGCCAACTTACACTGGGCATTACTCTGTCCCAAAGAGACTGGATCATTGTATCTCACACCTCCTGTTTATCCCATGAAGTAGAGCTAAGAATAGTTTCCCTGATATTCCTTTACGATCATTGTGGCAAATATTAGCTCCAGTTAATAAAAGGTGAAGAGGAAAAAAATAATAAATATATGTTTGTACCAAGATGAAAACAACTATTAATTTTCTCACAAACATTAAATCCAACATCTCAAACATTCCATACATGCTCAGGAGTTAAACCAGTATTCTCCTCTAAAATCTGCACTTAATATCCCTGAAACTGAATTCCCTGAAGAAGTCTAACCCATTAGTAAACTCAGCTCTAACCTAAGCCTAACTAGTAAGATTTGGGTAATATAGGTAGTATTAAGACAAGTGTAAAATCCATTAGCAACCAAAAAACCCCAGGATTTTACATGAGTAGATACAAATGTTTATAAAGGAAGAAGCAAAAGATGAAGGAATGAAGCAACGACAAGCAAAATGCCTTTTCAGAACTCTCAGAGGTTATTATGGGCTGTGAAGGATAAAAAGAAATATGTAGAAATCATAAAAATAAACGTGTGATGATGTTCTCATGAAGGACACAGTACCAGACCAAGATAAGCTAGAAAGAAACAACACTTGGTTAAATAAAGGTCACCACCAGTGTTTTCAATCAGTCACATGAATCCCATCATGTGCCTAATGCTAGCGAGGGAGCATTGCTGGTACCTGTGTCTTTCTAGGCAAGCAGTGGGCGAGGAACACTGCCTGCCCTCTCCCAGGGAATCAGCAGGGGAATAGTGATTGGAGTGGGTCCTGAGTGAAGCCATCAATCTCACTTCTCGCTGTCAAATATACAGAGATTGCTTAGCCTTTACATACCCTGAGTCAGATGTGCACAAGGATTTTCTCCTAAGCTCCCTCTAGTTCCCCTGTACAAATCCCATTTATGTAAGCAGTGAACAAGAACGCAGCTTACTGTAATAAGAGCTGCATGTGTCTGCTAACAAATAATAGGGAAGAAACAAGACGGCACTTTTATAACATCTGATACACAACATTTTTATTGCAGTTTTCAGCACACTTGGACTTAATTAGGCATATGAGAACTAGTGAACAAAAGCGAGAAAGAGAAAAAAGGAAGAAAGAAGGAAGGAAGGAAGGAAGGGAGAAAGGAAAGAAGTGAAAGGAAGGAAAAAAAGGAGAAAGAAAAAAGGAAGAGAGCAGCAAGCAAGCAATAAGGTTAAACTAAGAGCAAATTCTACAAACAAATAATGTGTCTTGATATCATGCATTGTAGACTTCAGTCAGGTATAATCAACCTGTTCAAGCTGCTCATGTACCTACCAATGCTTCATTAATATTCTGCCATTGCCAGCTGCCAGAATCAGCTATCAATACAACAGCTCGTCAAAGACCCTTCTGAGAAGGGTTTATATTGTTCTCTTTTTTACTGAGACTCTCATTTTACTGTGAGTTTTAGTTTTGTTTTTCTGCAACATTAGAGTAATTTTGTTTTCCCGTTTGCATTTTGTCTGCCTTGTCCTCAATGTGCCCCACCATCACTTGACTCAGCAGTCGCTTGTCCCAGAGTAAAAGAACTGGCATGTGAAAAATCTGTCCCCAGTTGCTGTAGGGTAGTAGGAATACTTGTGTTTGTGTAGTGCTCTCCAGTTCCACTCAGTAAGCCAGGAACTGCAAAAGGCTTTCCAAACTTGAGCACAGCCAGTCTTATCCCTGTGAGGTGACTGAGAAGTGACTTTTAGACATGGGAAACAAATGTGATAACAGACTGAGTAACCCTAAGTCTTGTCCCAGATCAGAGCTGGGATATGGACTAATGTCCAAATAAGATGTGAGTTATAACTGAGATTTTTAAGTAAGTGTACATTTTAGAATCTCATTAAGTAACAAATGCAGATTATTTGTACCTCTTAAAACAAGAGCTAGGAGCTCAGGTGGGGTACAGTGTTTGCTTTACAGGTTTGAATAGTCTGCTGCTCCAACTTAGCCTTAACACATGTTAATTACAGTGCTGTATTTGAAATAAATGCATTAGAAAATAATGAGTTAAATAAGAATTATAGTCTTATAAAAGATCCTTGCTTAAATGCTGCAAGTTTTTCAATTTTCATTAACTGCTCTTTTACTGAGTTCTAAGCAGGGTGGCAGAATAGCAGGTACCATCTCATCAAATGGTATTGCCTCACCAACATTTTATAAGCTGTTGTCATAATCCTGGGAACACCTTTCAGCCTTTGAAGAAAAACGTATCTTGTTAGTTTTGTGAGAAGGCTTTGCTCCTACTTGTGATTCTTTTTCTTTTGGAGAAAGGGAGGATCCACAAAGACTCCTGACTGTAAGGTAGCAAGAGAGTCTGTTCTCTGGTTTTAGTTCTAACTACTCAGATCTGGAGGCAGTGTAGCTCCTAAAGAGCTCCAGAACCTAGCCTTAAAGAACAGGCTAATTGTCCTGAAAGGGGAAAATAATCTCCTTTTTGTCTATATTCAGAGACTAAGGGGTGTGTGATAAATAAAACCCAGGTAGGTGAAAGATGCACTCAGAGTCTGATTTCACTGCCTTTTTTCCACTAGGGTCTAATCTTTAGGACAAATACACCCTGTGTGAGACCAAAACAACCAAAAATGCCCAGGCTAGATAGCATTTTAGAAAGCTGTTGGGTTTTGTAAAGTATCTTCAACAGGCTTGGATCAAAGGGTCATGTCTGTAAATGCTTTCCAGACTTCTATGTGACAATAAAATAACTTACATATAATATATTATATTAAATTGTATTTATAGGGCTTATGTTAGGATTTGTTACTCTTGCTAAAAGTCTAAGCAAAAATAATCCAAAAAATCACTATTCTTACTTAATGCCTATTTCACTTCATTCTTTAATAGCATAATATCCAACACTATTAAAAATATATCTACAGGTATTTTAAGTCTAAAGCTCTATCTAATTGAGAAAAAACCCTTTTTTTTTCTTTCTTGAAGAGAAGATGAAGGAACTAGCTCTAAATATTCATATTTATGAAACAAATATGGAGTTATATACAGTTAAGAATCAGTAGTGCAGTGTACTTGTCATCCCACCGCAGCAGTAACAAAACAAGTGTTTGAAGCAGTGTGGGAAAGTAAGACCCCCTCACACATCCAGGGTAGACATACTCATATCACTGCTCCAATTGTCTAGGAGGTTGGCAGAGGCAGGCTTCATGGAGGGAAGCAGAAAAGAGGGAGAGGCTCATGCTGTAAGATAAAATTAAATGAACAATCCCCATAACTTTCTTTTTTCTTAGGGTCTAACATTTTAATGGACTGATTCTTAGGAACAGCATCAACTGGGCAGATAATTGGATGTTAAATCAAAAACTGTTTGCTGAGCTACACAAGGATGATTACAGATGTGAGTTCCTGATGGCTGTGGGAATATTCACAGAATCACAGAATATGCTGAGTTGGAAGGGACCCACAGGGATCATTGAGTCCATTTCTTACCCCTGCACAGGATACTCCAAGAGTCACACCGTGCACCTTAGAGAATTGTGCAAACGCTTCTTGAACTCTTCTTGTCAGGCTGGTGCTGTGACCACTTCCCTGGGGAGCCTGTTCCAGTGCCAGACCACCCTCTGAGTGAAGAATGTTTTTTCAAATATCCAACCTAAACCTCCCCTGAAACAACTTCAGGCCCTTCCCTCTGTCTGTCACTGGTCACCACAGAGAAGAGAGCAGTGCCTGTCCCTCCTCTTCCTCACGAGAAAGCTGTAACTGCCATGAGGTCTCCCCTCGGTCTTCTCTTCTCCAGGCTGAACAGACCAAGTGACCTCGGCTGCTCCTCACACAGCTTGCCCTCAAGGCCCTTTGCAATCTTTGTTACCCTCCTTTGGACTTTCTCTAATAGTTTAGTGTCTTTTTTATATTATGGTGATCAAAACTTCACACAATATTCAAGCTGAGGCCACACCAGTGCAGAGTGTATTTAAAGGTCTTGTTCAATTTTACAAGGAAGACTGAAAAAAAGGCACATCATCTAGTTCCTTTCTTTCTCTTAGAGGACTCAAAATACGATTACTGACACAGAAGTGAGTCTTATAAGATACAGCCCTATAAAAAGCAAAAACATATAAATTATGCTGTTAGTGTAATTAAAATTCCATTTGCACTAAGGCCAAAAGCTATTACTAAGTCAGTAACTAAAGTGAGGTTTTTACAGTACTGGAACCTCCATCTGAGAAAATTATATTGTAAATATATTGGAACGGTTACATCATTGAAATCAGATCGGGAGCATTGCTGAGTCAGTAGTGACATGACTAATGTAATCCGTCAAAACTAATATTAATGCAGTATTTATAATTAATTTGATTTTTGTTGGTGGGTTTGGTTTTTCAGTCGTTTTCTATTTTAAATTTCATATGTTGTGCTGCCACATTCTCCTGGGAAACCGTTATCTGTATTCACAGTCACAGTCACTAGTTGGACTTCCATTCATCATGTCTTCTGTTATTACCTTTTTTCATTGATTTTAAGGGAAACCTATATGACTGTCTTACTCTGGATGACTAAATACCTACACGACTAGTGTTAAGTGAAATGAATTCCAACCAAAGTGATTGCAATTCTGTTTTAATTACTTAGAAAAGACAGTCAATAGAATAGCTAACCTAAAGAGGTTGTCACTCCACCCAAATTGAAGCGCACTGAAATGAACTGTTGATGGCTCAATTGAAAATGCCAGTGATCCAGTCTGAAGAATTAATCAGATTTAACAATAAGTTGATTGAAGTTGATGAAAAATTCTGCAGACCTGAAAAAAAATAAACCACCAAACTAATCAACCTTTCAAAAAAACCCAACCCCACACCTTCTTCTGCCATTAAAGAACTAGTTTTAATAAGCTCAGCTAAACCTTTTATGTCAGTCTTAGCTCCCTACACTGCAAAAGTATTGATAAACTTATTAATTTCTAACCACTTGTACCATCTCTCAAATTCTAGCACTATTCCCTCATACTCAACTATGGTAGTTACCAGCTTTAAAACTTACAGATCCTTGATATTTTAACTCTTTTTAGATCAATATTGAACATTTTTTGGGTAATATTAGCCTTTCAACTACATCAGCACACTCATCTTCTCCAAAACTCACACTGAATAAATGTTTTAAAAAGAAGACTTCCCAGAATAACAGAAGTTATGTGAATTTGGAGTTGTATGCTTGATATATATTTTGAAAAGTTCTGATGTCTGGAAGGAGGGAGTTATATATTAATGCATTTGTAATATTTTATAAATGGAAGAACTAAGGTTTCAAGTCAGAGTTAAAGGAGTTGTCTGCACAGTTGTTGCACATTTTTTGATAAATAAATAGCAAAATCTTTCTAAAGCAGCAGATTTTCCATTATCAATAATAACAGATATTCATTTCAATACCATTCTATCAATACTAAGCTGTAGGAAAAAACACCCGTTATGTGAAAAGCTAGCCTATTCTTAGGCTGCACCACTAGTTAGTATTTTCAAGATCTAAATTTGTATCTTTTTACATAAACATGTAATTTGGAGGTGGCAATATTTAAATCATTTATTGCTGAAGATAATAGTCACATTCATCTATGATCTGAATATTTGACATTAGGAAGATGCAATAGATTCCAGTTGAAATTCTGCTGACATTAATTTCTGTACATTTTATGAAAGTTACTGTGGGCTCCTGCACTTAGAATCCAACCCTTGGCTGTCTTCTCTGCTCCAGTATTATGGCCCAGTGTATTTTTTGTATATGTCCCACTAGTTGTCTAAATCCTGGCCTAAAAGAATCATCTCACACACACTGGGAAAATATTTTTCTTCTATTCTCGTGCAACACATGACTCGCATGGGTGGAAATAGTTACTAATGCTTAAGTCTCAGTGACAACTACTTAGATTATGCAATAGGAAGTAAACTGATCCGGATTTTTTTCCTAAGAGCATATGACGGGGAATATATAACAGGCCAAGGCTGGAAAACAACTCCAGACTGCAAAAGTTTATACAGGGTTCACATTTCATTTATTCCTGCCAATGTGGAAATTGTTACTAGTTTAAGAAATTTTTCTCTATTACTAATAAAATGGACAAACTTAGGAATGCTTCCGATGACATAGTCTTTTAAAAGTGTAAGCTAATAAATTATAAATAATCTTTTAGCAAAGCTACAGTTACCTTATGTACTTTATTGAAAAATAAGTAAATAAGGCAAAAAAGAAAAGGGCAGAACTACCAAAATTTACAATGAGGAAAATATATTTTAAAAAAGAAATTACTTGGGGACCACTGCATCTTGAAAAAGCAGCAAAATTTCTGCTATTCTGGGTATCCAGTTTAAAAACCTCCCCAAGACTTAGGTCATAAGTAAGAAGCTGTTCAGTTAATATAGATTTTAAAAGTTGTGTGAGAGTAGAGGAAGTAAGCCATCTATTTGTATAAAATAAAACTAAAAACACACAGATAATTGAAACGGAAAAATCCAATTGAGTCAGCTGTGCCTGTAAAGGCTTAATGTGTGAGCTCTTTCTGCCAGTGAAAGTTAGAATGTGAGCCACTGATTCCAAACAAAATATAACCAAAAAGTAGATTAATCCAGAAGTTGTTCTGGAATTACTAAAACATATTAGGTTACATATTTGGTTAGCAGCAAGAGAGAGAGAGAGAGAGAAAGAAAGAAAGAAAGAAAGAAAGAAAGAAAGAAAGAAAGAAAGAAAGAAAGAAAGAAAGAAAGAAAGAAAGAAAGAAAGAAAGAAAGAAAGAAAGAAAGAAAGAAAGAAAGAAAGAGAGAAAGAAAGAAAGAGAGAGAAAGAAAGAAAGAAAGAAAGAGAAAGAAAGAGAAAGAGAAAGAAAGAGAAAGAAAGAAAGAAAAAAACATTTTCCCCACTTAATAGAATTTAGCAGAGATGAGAGTTTTTTATGCATTTATAAAAAAGCACTTTTAATACTAAATCAATGTGGCTTTGCAAAACAAAGCAGAAGAATTGTAAAATGTCAACATTTTCCTCACAGAGATGTCTAACTGAAAGTTTTTCCAAGCCAGAGGCACCAATTTTCATTAATTTTCATCTCATGATCAGTGATAACCATGGCTCTGAAAAAGCAAAACGTGACAGCAAGGTATTCTCCTCTCTCCAGCTGTTTCTAGCTCCTGGCAAATAGATAATCACACAGGTATGCTAACATGGTGCTCATGCTTGGGACCAGCCAGGGGCCATCCCTGAAGATGCACTTGCCATTTCTTAAGTGCAGAAATCAGATGCTAATAGCACCTTGATGACTGTGCAGAGGAACCTAACTTCTCAAACCACCTATCATTAAAGTCAACAGCTCAGCCCACTGAACTTCCAGCCTTTCTTATGCTGACACTTATGCTGGTAAGAGATCATAAAAGAAAGGCTATTCCTATTTAATAACCCACAACTTAGAGCAAATAGCTAAACAAATGGGGAGGTATACATTTACATGGGACAGTGTAGTACACACAGATACACTTGCCATCTCTTGATGACTAAATATGGCTAGTAGAAACAGAAAAGCTGTGTTAGCTCAGTATCCCATTGATGCAACTTGGCTCTGTTTGAGTATCATGGCATGGTGCTACATAAAATAAGTACACGTATGATGTTTATTTGTCCAGTCTGGAACATGATGATAAAAATATTCATTTGAAGATGTACCAAAACTAATATAATTTAGGTAGTGGCAATACTCTAACATAAATAAATACACGGAAGGAAGAAGTTATGATTGTATTTGATTTCCATGGGAAGGAAGAGGATGTTTAATTACAAACTTACTATGTACTCTGTCCAAGTGTTAATGAGATGACCTGCTGATATATATACAAAACAACTTTAAAGACCAAGATGGTTTGATCAAATTTTGACACGTACTCCTCCACCCATTGTAAGAAATTGAACATGGGGAGATCAAAAAACCTCTCTTGATTATTAAAGAGGACACTTTTTCCTAACACAGAAAGTACACAACACCCAAAGAGTACAACACGCTGCTGTACCTTTTAGAGAACAGCTCTACAATGCTACAGCAAAAACAACCTTCAACCAATTTCCAACAAGCTTTAGAATTTATCAAGGATTTTATGTAAATCATATTGTTTATACACGAATAATTTGCAATTTTTTACTCTTCCATTTACTAACTTCTCATAGAATACGCAGAACATATGCATGAAGCCTGTGGTTCTGCTCTGGCACAGTGGCACTGAAAAGTTGTTTGGTGCTTGTCAATACACTCAAAGAGATGACCAATCCCTGAAGGATGCATGAGAAGTGGTAGATCTTTCTGAAAACCCTCCCTTCTCATGCTGACATCAAGAAATCAATTTTTTCCAGATTTTTCTGTCATATTTTCCATATTCAAATCTACCATTATAGATTTTCCATTTAATCCCAGCACCATGGATTTAAGTTAATACCATCTATTTTCCATTTCATTTACAATGAGTAACATAAGCCTTCTGGAACATAAGCCTTTTGACCAGCTATCTGAGGCTGGTATTAAAATGCTCCTTCCAAACATCAAGACAAGAGGAACTCTTTTTCTTGCTATGCACAATCCAAACAGGCCACTGCCTGGGTTGCAGACCCAAAAGGTAGACCTGAAAGCTGAAGCCCTAAAGTGCAACAGCCTGTTAGTTACAGGATACGAACCTGCTAATGCATTAGCTGTGTTTTAGCTGGCAAGCTTCTCTTTTTGCTTGATAGAGAATATGGGGTAACATTGCTTCATTGCCCAAAAGCAACCTGATATATCCACTACAAGATTCATTGTTGTTATGCTGGACTATTAACTGTGAAACTTCTCCCACGTACCAAAATGCTTTGCTCTACATAACCCTTCTTTGCCAAAGACATACCTATGGAAACAGACTCACAAGCATCAGCTTTTACATTTCTGCATCATCACAAGAACAACTTTACACTTCAGATTATATTTCTGCCAACTGAGATAATATAACACTCCTTATTCTCCTTATTGGGAAACTAGAACAATAGAATTCAAATCCTCAAAATTTGACTATAATAGCTACATAGAAACAGCAGAAGAGTTTAGAAAAATATATATCAAATGAGACAAGAAATAAAAAGATCTCTGTGGCATTTGCATCCTTCCAATTAGCAAAAGGGCACAGGAAAAAATGTTCACAGAAGACCCTAGTTAAGTCATATTTACCTGGAAGATTAATAAATCAAGAGCAAACCATATCCACTGTAGGGCAAAAAGCACATCAATATAAGAAACGAGTCCATTGTCCCTTTCAGGACAGAAGTTTCATCAGTCCAGAGGCAAAACACTGAGTTGTGTTTTTCCTTGTAAAAAGCAGATATATACACGTTTGGTTGTTCATGAGTTCTACTGAAGGCCAATGTACTCAGAAGAGTTTAGCCAAACTTTCTATATGCAAAATTGTTTGTAACGCATAAAAACATGTACAGCACACTCCACACACCCATTCATTTTGTCTTGATAACAAGACAAAGAAGTGGCAGTGGAGCTGGGTAAATCTCAAGGTTTTTCCTTGAAAAAGAAATACAATGCTGGGATTCAGAGCCCAAGCATTACAGTCCCCTGAAGATCACTGTCGGTCTTCAAGACAGTAATATTCTTCTTTGTGTACAAAACAACTCTGGAGTTTATGCATTTTTCTAAAGTCTTTAAAGACACCTCTTTTACTTATTTTCACTGAAGTCTTAAACTATTATCTATCTATGCATAGGTATGCATAACTATGAATACACCTCCTATACATAAAATTTCACATACAGCCCAACTGACTCCAAAGGGGAATAAATGGATTTGACCTCCATTCAAGTCTTATTTACCTAGATCCTTTCTCAGCCAATAGCTGCAGATGAAACAATCACTACCTCCTGGGATGACTGGGTTTAACTACAACTTTGTTTCTTTGCAGATTCTTCTCCAAACAGATTTTTCAATATTTCTCTTACCTCTCAAAATATTACTAGATGCACTGTGAGGTGCTCCTGAGGGGATGTTGTATGAAATTTCAGTGCAGAGTTTTTCATGTGGCCTTTGTAGGAAAAATGTGATTGGCCCCTACATAATAAAGATGACTGTTAAAAGACGCAGCATTGATAAATCTTGAATTTTTAGGAAGTGAAAAAGGACAGTAACCTGTTCAGATTTCCACAGAAAGTATCAGAGAGCAAAAAGAAGAAGTAAAGAGTGTTGTTTTCACCTTCAAAATGTGAGTAAAGCTGTAACTCCTCTGCAAAACAAAATAGGATTTTGAAGTGGGAGTGCATGAGATGTTATCTAGCTCTGGCTATTTATGAGCCTTTCAATTGGCTCTAGCTTCTATCTGTTCTGCATCAGACCCAAACCTGCTTTGTAGGGTTAGCTGTATTCTTGCATACATTTCCAGTTCATATACATAACAAAATAGGTATTATTACTACCCATGATAGCTGAGAATATTTCAAATGGTAAATTAACACAAAGTACTGTTTAATTTCCACCAATCAAAAGAAAATCATCATCTTTTTCTAGAACCATCCCTAAATAAAACTATTTTTTCATATGCCAGTTCATAGATTTTTTTACAACTATTGAAAGGAAAAAAATAGAAATGCAAAGATGATGTACAAATTCTGAATGTAAGTGAATGTTTTCTAATACAGATTTCTTCAGTCTTATTTCTAGAAAAGACAGAGTGGGGATTCCATACCTTACACACCAGTACAATAACAGAGAAGAAAAGAAATAACATGTAATGCAAAAATCTGATTTTGAATGATGGTGAACTTTTAAATCCTTTTGACACTTTTCACACCCCACATTTGAACATGCAGGTAGGTGGTGGTTTCTAACAAGTGGATGTTTATGTATCTACCTCTTGCAAAATAAAGCATGAGTGCTCACTGAAGTTAAAAAAAAAAAAAGCTCCCTTGAACTTCATTTGGATTTGAAAATTATTTCTGATCTGGAAGGCTGTCCCACAAAAACAAAGATTAAAAAATCATAAAGTCACCCCAAGACACCTTCTTTAAACAGAAGAGGTACTCTAATAATTGAATTGTTCTTAGATTTAAAATAGAATGCACTTAGAACATTTGTTCTTTTATACTGAATATTAGAAAAGCCAAAAACAGACCTACAATATAGTTCTTAGTAAGAGTATTTGACCAAAATTGTGACCAGAAACACTGTAAGAAAACATAAATACAAAACCAATCAAACCAGCACTCCTGTCATATAACGTTGCATGCCTTCTGTGATTCAGGAAAAAAAATCTAAAACAAAGTAATCTCCTCCTTTGAGGCACGTAGGATAAAATTACATGTAAAGCTAAAGCAATACTTCAGTAGATTCAAGGTTAAGAGTGAGTGATTACTCATTACTTAATGCTAAGCAGACGTGTTTCAGACCAATGGCAGGATCACCTAGTATAAATTGTTCTTTTATAAATGCTCCTGTTTATCCTGATTTCTTAAATATCAAGAAAAAAATAAAACAACCTTCTGGAGGAATATACTACGTCATCTGAATTTCTCATTGCTATGGGTTGCTTCAAAGTACGTGTTGTAAAAGGCTATTCTGTCCATGATCTGAGCCTTGAATCACCCACGGTCACCCTCTTCAACTCTTTTATATCATTGACTGAAATTCACTGTATTTTAGCTTCTGCATGAGGAATGCCTCCAAGGTTCATTGGAAAATAAGTTAATGCAAATACTGTGGAATTATTTAGTGTCTTGTTTTTTTGGTGATTATAATAAAAACATATTTACAAGTTAACACAATTTGAAAGAAAATCTTTAAAAACAGTATCTTTCTCTAAAAACCTAAGACGGTGAAATAGGACAATATCCTTTGTCAATAATGATTATATAATGTCAAAAAATCATTCAAAATTGTGACAATTACTTTGCCATAGTAATGATGTTGACATTAGCTAAACAAAAAGATTGTACTCAGGCCTCCCTGGCAATCACATAAGAAAAGAATAACTTACAATTACATATTTCACATACCCGATACATCTACAAGTCTTTATGATGAAGCTATGCATAGCTACACCTTACTTTAGAATTTTTTTTTTCATCTGTTAACAGAGCAAAGTGATGGTTTATTTACTTTAATATATCCTACATACCTGCTCTGATGTGAAATAATGCAGTATCACACTGCCATTTGCTGCCAAGTAACTACAGAATCACTGGTAATTGCCAATAAAGCACTTGAAATAAAGTGCTTGTTTAAGCACAGCAAAGATGGCTCTAGGGCATATTTACATCATGGGACTGACATAAAATGGCTTCCATACAATTTGAGATGGAGTCTTTATCCATATCAATGACAAAGAAAGATGTATTTTATTAATAAACCATTATCCAAACTAGAATTATTATCTCCATTTCAGGTATTATACTTCACAGAAAAATGTGCATACAGATAAATTTAAATAGAATAATTGATTGTAGATTTTTGTTTTATCTGGATATCAATGCTGAGTAGCTGAAAGTGAAAAATATGCAGCCTTTCTGAATTACAACATTTATTTTATAAATAGGCTGATGTACCCAGCACAGGAAACACGGAGCAGAGAAATGCACTAAGTCTTTGAAGCTGCACATCAGCTCTTTCAGTTTGTAACATAATTATGCTCCAGTGTGAGTTGATTAGTTTGTATCAAGTTGACTGACACATTTATGTCCTCCTTCTTTGAAAATTCTTGCTTTTTCACAGATTCCACTGCATTTATTCTTTCATCTTAATGATGAATTTCTCATCATCAGTACTTGTGAGTGTACCAATAACATTAAGCATACACCTGACTATTTTTAACTATGCCTAACATATAAGCACAGTCTTCCAGTCAAGGCAATGACTTAGGTTTCTGGTGACCTGGGCCCATTCTCTCATTCTGCATCAAACTTTTCTTGTACTTTTAGGCAAGACTTCCATGTATCAATTTAACAAAGAGCTTAATAACATGCATACATCCATTTGTATTTCAAACAAAACATTTAGGCTCAAGACCTTTGCAAGCTTGTTGGTTGCAGTTGTCTAATGCCTGTAGAGGAAAGGCAGTCCCTTCGGGAAAACCTAAAGTCTACATATCCTCCAAAGCGACAATTTTTCCTGCTCAAGGGTACATTTTGCTGGTACTTGAATTTTCAGCAGCCAAGGAATATGAGAGCATTTTCTTCAAAATAGAACAATTTTATCAAGATCAACTGACAGTGTCCTCCTGAATAGTCTCAGAATTAAAATTCTCTCCTGGAAGGGAAAATATATTGGCTAGAGTCTTCTTGCATAGAAAGCAAACTTCAACATTAAGAAATGTCCCAATTATTGTGCAACTGCCTAAAAAGGAAGTACCAGTGTCACTTAACAAAGCCAACAGTGTGTTGGCACCCTATTAGACAGGTAATCTCTAAAATGTAGAACAGTCCAGACCTAAAAAATGACCTCATGTTGTTTACCTAATAGACCCAATGGGAGCAAGACATCCAGCATAATTAAAGCTGGGGCATTTCTGACCATGCTAGAAGCAGAATTTTAGCCCTGTAAGTCAACTAGGAAAAAAAATTTAAGGACCCTCACAGCAATTTTTTGAAGTATTGATTACTAGAGTTTATATATATTTTTATTTTTATTATCAGGTATGTATGAAACATATACCAAGCTCACATATGAAACTTAGACTCCTTTCTGTATCAAAGTTTATTGTAGTGAATTAAAGAATTATGAGATTATGAGATCTGGTTAAATACGTCTCTAATGCAAATAACAAAAAAGACCATTTTCTCCAACTATGAAAACCTCACAGTTTAAGTGTATATATATATATATATATATATATATAAAATTGGTGTTGTTATCTTTGTTTTGGCCATTGTGGGAATTCAGTGATGAGGGGGGCTGTTGTAGAATATATTGTCTATCAGCTTCTTCTTTCCTCATTCAGTTTTCAGTGTGGGAGCCTATGTGTTCTACTCGATGCAAGGTCTCCATTATTTTTGCCCTTTGAAGCTGCCTTTTGCACGGATCGCTGTCACAACTTACTTAACTTATCTGCATTTTTAAAGCATTTATTGCTGTGGCACTGCCACCAGAGTGGTGTCAAAGATTAAAAAACAACAAGCAGGCTGTCTGCAGGTAGGCAGGGGAATCTATGTGCTCAGAATGCTGTGAGACAATGAAGTTTCTCTTGAACAATCAAGGGAAACATAAAAAAAATAGTATCTGCATAAAACTTTCCAAAATGAGAGTGGTAGTGGGGAATCCCAAAATTCACATTTTTTGTAATGTATTTATTTTCCCTTATTCATGAAAAGCCATCAATGGTTTGTTTATACAAATAACCTCACCTCAATGGAGAAAAGGTTATTTCAGAAACTGCTTTCTCTCTCTCTCTTCCAAAATGAAATCAGATAAATAAAATAAAATAAAATAAAATAAAATAAAATAAAATAAAATAAAATAAAATAAAATAAAATAAACAGCTACAAAAAGCATTCAAACGTACCCCCCAGCCACCCCAAAATCATAAAACTCCCATATTTTTTAATGCAACTTTCTTATTTGGTCTAGTACACTCAATTCAAGATTTATAGATGCATATACTTTACAGGGTGAACGAGTCTGGTTTTAGCTGAAAAAGAGATAAAAAACATTAAAGCCAACATTTCAGATGAGAACTTCTAGTGACATGTGAAATCACTACAGATTAAAGCCAATATTTCAGTCTTTGAAAAAATATTCCCCTTTGTCTTCAGTACAAACTTGGCAACTTCAATGCCAATCACATTTTTAATTGCAAGTGAATGAAGCCTAGTAGCGGTGTTAATTTGTTGATTGTATGCTAGCAACAGTCACACTGCAGCTCATCCCACGTTACTTTTCCTAGGCAATTCCTACATATTCTTGATTATTCTGAATAAAACAGATTCCATCTTCAGTGGGCCATGTGGAAATCCAATATTCAAGTTGTTCTACTGGAAAAATATGACATCTTGATTTTGAAAATCTGGAATGATAATGTAGCAAGAACCTTGTCCTTTTATTTATTGCAAATGAAAGAAGAAATCTGTAAAAAAAGTCCAGTTTCACATTCATCTTGAAATTTACTGGAAAAATTGAAATCAGTGCTGGCTTTTGTGTTACACATCACTTAGCTGAAACCATACAAGCAAAGCCCACATATTCAGCACTAGTCAAGCTATTCCCTGTTTGCATTCTGCAGCATGAGCAAGTCCTTGTTTAAAAGACACATATAGAAAGAGGAGCAGATTAGCGTTTTTCTGTGCCAGAGTTAAATCTACTCATAAAAAAGAAAAAAAAAATTGCCATGAACAAAACAGGAAAGCATTCTGAGGTATTAGCAATGCATACATAACATTTTTTGAAGGCTTGATTTCATCACATTTGTCTTATTTAAACAGTCTCTTATTTCTCCAACATTTTAGTATTTGTGCTCACCACTCAAGGATCTCTCAGGAGGCCTCAGCTGAGATTTGACATCACAGCATAACAAAGTCACCTTTTAGCCTCATGACCAGAGCTTTTGGTTCACCCTCATTGACCCTGCCTGTACTATATTCTGAGTTAAGTCACGCAAAGAGGTGGAAAGGATTATGCAAGAAAATGTAGGCAGGCTCAGTAACACGTATAACCTTACGCACTTCTTAGAAAAAGAAGCACTCGACTCTCCCTTCACAGCAGGGTTTGCATCTCTCTGTGGTGTTCTACAGTAGCCTTTTTCTTTCTGTCCTTTTCTAGTCAAGCCAGATATAAATTCTGTGCTTTCACACAAAATTAAAGGCATCTTTCTTTTGCACGCTATGGCACAGTCATAGGTATTTTAGAAAACTATTTGTGGCTTGCTGACGCCCTGAAGCACTTTTTCCAATAGCCATTCTCACCTCAGCTGACCAGCACAGAACAACATGCCATTTCTGGAGAAGAACTGCCATGCCGAAAAGCTTTCAACTGTGAAATCATTCAACAGATTAAGGAAACAATATAGTCAACTGGGCAAAACTGCTGGGTTTTATTTGAAAGAATTTATCAACACAGAATTTCAGGGATATTTAATAGTTGATATATTCTTCATCAAGCAGTCTGATTAAACACTAGATTTAGGAGCAAATATAAACTAATTTTTATCCTCTGTAATGGTTTTCTTACTCTTCAGCTTATTTCCTGGCATCCAGCATAAAACCCAGTTCCTTTTTTGCAATTATCAGATTCCTTATTTCCTGCAAGAAATACAGATGCATGGACATCTCCAAAATACTGATGGACAACAGACTAGTATGAGCACAGCCACAGATCAGCTACAATGAAGGAAACACAGCAGCAAAGTTGGTTTTTACCTTGAACAATCAGATCCTGAACCAAATTAGGGAGGACTATCAGAGGAGTTAATAACTAGGGTCACAGCATAGGAATATCTACCGTAAACCCTTTTGTCTTCCCCTAATTTTGGAAGTATTACACATGGTGGAGAGGGACAAAGAGGGTGAAAAAACAACAAGTCTTTATTATTGGAACAAAATTATGCAAAACTTTTCACAGATTCTTTTAATAGCAGTTTCCAACAATTAAATCTATATGAAACTTGGGCTTTGGATTTGTTTTTTCCCCAACATTTTTGTCTGAGACAAAAGTTACATGAAAAATTAATGTTGATGCCAAAGTAGTTGAAGAAAAAATATTGCTTGAAACAGGTAAACAAACTAAATCAATATGATTTTAAAACCTGTTGAATTAATTCTCCAGATTCATTCTCTATTTGAAGCATGCCTGTTCTCATCTGCGCATGCAAATGTTAAAAGAAGGTTCTCTAGAAACAAAAAATGCTTACAACTTTTTAGCTTTCAATGAGGACTTAGAAATTATATTTTAAATTGACTAGTTATTTAATGAATCTCAGTATCTGAGCATTCAACTCATATCATGACAAAAAAAAGACTTATTGTCAGAAACTGTAGAAAACACATTCTGCAAAGTAACATGGTATAGTTAGGATGTAAGGCAATAGAAACGTGATTCCATGTATGCAAGACACTGACCAAGTATTTAAAAATTATCTCTCAAATCAGAAATTGTTAAGTAGCAATGATGTTCATTTCACTTTCCAATTTCAAAACTGAAATTTTCCTTTCAAGTAAATATATTAAACTTTACCTTGATAATTCAAATGAAGAATAGGATCAGAGTATTTAATATCCAAGGCATTGGTTTACTTGTAGCAAAACCAATTTCACATGAAAGCATGTCACACATGGTAAGTAGTATTTATCAAACATGAGCATCAAGGCAAATAAAGCACAGTGAGAAACATTGAAAATTATGTTAAAAGGTATAAAAGCAAACCAAAACCAGACGTATTTTAGTGCTATTCCACATAAGCTGAGCAATAACTCTACATCCTACAAAACCTGTTGCAGGGCTTAAACTACAAAACCATTTGCTTCTACCTGACAAGGGTAATTAATGATCCATCAAAAATGACGCGGAAGTAAATTTTATATTAACAGAAAGCGTGCTGAACCACCCTCAGCTGCCTGAATCCAGATAAATGAACCAAGGCATGTGGTACTACAGCATGGCTCAAGTACAATTTTCCCACATGCCTGTGACAAATACAGCCTGAGGTTTCCAACAACAGACATGCTGTTATTGTGGCAACTGCACAAAAAGAAACCTGTGAAAACCACACGTGACAAAAGTTGAAAGGAAAGTCACAGTAAATAATTGCTTCCCTGAAGCTGGGCCTACTGCTTTTCTTTTACTTATTTTCACGACTGTTTGTTATTCTGTAGATTACACTAATTCAGCAATGAGATCATTTTTATTAGCAATACAGGTATGCACATCATGTTAAATGCTGAAATGAGGAATTTGTAAAGCAAGCTTGAGGCTCGAAGAATGTATTGATATTTGATTATTATATCATGATAGCATCAATCCATTATCTTTAATGGACTTCATCCTCATTTACAGGGCATAGGAAAGAAAAAGAGTTGCTTGTCTATTCATAAATGTTAGGTTGATCAAAAACTGAAAAAGTTGTATACACCTTTGAGAGTTCCATGAAACATTTTATCCCAATACCTGTTTAAACAGGTAAGGCATTTCTGATTTTTAATATAGAGATGTGCAAATTTGATGGAAGAGAAATCAAGGTGAAAATAAATCAATAAAGAACAGGAGATAGAAAGATTAAAATAACTACAAAGAATTTTGAGGAAATGATATAACAACAGGTATCTTTGCGGCAATATGAAAGTAACACAAATAATTTTTATAACTTGTAATGCTGTGAAGATTTCTTCCTGACATCTCCTCCCAGAAATAATGTCTACGGAAATCTAGCGCTTCTAATGTTGGACATACCTTTTCAGTTCTGAGCAGGCAGAATCACATTTGTACTGTTCATACTGTACAACAAAAGAAAAGATTAACAAGTGGCTAAATGTCAGTACCTAGGCACTTTTAAATCAGGCTACAGGTTAAGAAAAATCCTCTTTCCACTTCATTGTAGAGTCAAACATACTTCAGAAATTGTAGTACTCACCACGAAAAAATAAACAAGCAGTGCTTTCAAAGCAAGTTCTGACACTGGCCTCGTAAGAAATGAGGAAATAGTGGAAGTAAGCCTTTGTGCGAAAGAACACCTCTCGTTTGCCTGACATTTTGAGATACCACAACAAGGTATCTCAGAAGCCGAGAGCTAACTCCTTAGTTTAAAATTATCCTCAGATTCATCAGCAATGTTTTTTCATCTGTTTTTCCTGGCCCGTACATGTAGCCATCATAATACAAACATGAGGACAGTTATTTACAAGGAAAAATATTTTCGACTTCTTAAATATTGGGGTAGCAGGAAAAAAAGGATGAGGAATTTATATTTAGCTGAAAAACTACATTTCCCTAGTATCATAAGGAAATTAATGCATACCTACTTTTCTGTGAACTTATAAATTGCCCTTCAGCAACCTGCTGGAAATTAAATGTTCCCCAAGAACAGATATCAACTGTTACCCCAGGTTTTAGAAGCGATTTGGTGACTCAGCTGATATAGGTGCAATAACTGATGAAGCAGCACTTCTGTCATTGTTCTATTTCACTGTGGTATGCATAATGCTTCTATTTGTGAAGGACTTGCTTCTGTAATTTCTCTTCAAATCTTCTATTTCAGTCCTACAATACCCAAATCATGAGCCTTACAGCACGATTTGATTGCACACAGCACTATTTTCCTCAGTTTGCACCAACTGCTTGAATTACAGTAACTTTTATTTTGGAACTAATGGTATTTTCCCATACCTAAAATGTTTCTGCTTTGTCAGTCTGTTTAATCAGCATTACACAAGAATACTGGGCCCTTGAGCCTAAAATTATGTATTTTTCTATGCCATTTTCTTCTCTTACTGCTATCATATGACTAATTCAGCCGCACTATGTGGCCAGATGTTAGTACATACTGTCGATCTATATCATTCTTCCCAAATCAAAAATTAATATCATGGGATCATTTGGAACAAATAAAATACTTACTGAGGGACAGAAAACAATGTGTTTTATGTGAAGGATGCAATGCATCCCACAATGCTTTTTTTATAGACTGTAATTAACTTTAATATTTTCATTACATTATAGAAAGTCTTCCTCATAAGTCAGAGATAAAATATTAAACAAAAAACTTTAATGTTCTTTCTAGTGGTGTGTTTCATACTGATTGATACAAACTAGTTTCCTAATAATATGTGAAAAGCATTCATTGCTAAAGCAAAAATTTCTAGTCTACAGAATTACATCCCTGTTCACCTCTTCTCTTATTTACATGTTAAAATTAAAATGAGTAATTTACCTCAATTTAAAATTGAGGACATACCAGTAATTTTATATATTTGCAGTGATACTAAAATTCAGTTCCTAATCTCTGAAAAGTAAAAAGAAAGGGAAGAAAAAGAAAAAGAAAAGAAAAAGAAAAAAAGAAAAAGAAAAAGAAAAAGAAAAAGAAAAAGAAAAAGAAAAAGAAAAAGAAAAAGAAAAAGAAAAAGAAAAAGAAAAAGAAAAAGAAAAAGAAGATGAAAACAAAGAAAGAAAGAATGAATTCAAGCCATTTAACATACAGAAGTAGACACACAAAAGCCCAAACAGCCCCAAAAGGTTGTTTTATTATATCCCTATTTTAGTACAGCAATGGTCTACTTGGGATTAGTGATTTAAAGTGTCTGCAATGCCATCTTTGATTAAAATACTTTTTAAAGATTCCCGATTCCATTAGGTGGGATTTCTTCTCTCTTTTCCATTTTTCTTTATTTCTCTATTTAATATCTTAAAGTGCCTCTTTTGTGGGCATGAAGGTGCATTAAAAAAAAATTGCTTCCTCCTCATACTGTGCTTATTCTTCTGATTTGCAGAAGGTGTAATTTTGTTCTCCTTCAAATAAATTTTATCAAGTGTTGGTTTTCAGTCTTTAGATTAGTGATTTTAATAATGGGGAGAAGGGTAATGACTTTTCCTCTTGCAGTTTAAGGATTTCTGCATTGAAGTAGCTAAACTTAGCTAACCATGACCCAAAACAGCTGATTTTTTATTTTGTACTCCCATCCCTTTGTGCTAATCCAGACAACACTAAAAGGAAAGAGGTTTTGGCTGCTTCTCATGGAACCTTCTTCATAACACATAATGTAATTCATATCAGATACTTCCCCAGTTCTTTTGCCTTTCAACTGCACGTTTCAAGATTCTGCCTGACTTTACATCTGCCATCATTCCCTTTATGCAAAAGAGCCAATCCTAAGGGCCTCAAAAAGACTTTCTTTCTCAGATCAGCTGTTCTAGTTTTGCTTTTCTACCTCCTTCTCTTGACCTAATGCACTCTCAGCACATACTGATTGAGTTGCACACCACCATCAGGCTGTCAGCTGAAGTTACAATGACCTCAGGCTGAAGTTATGTCAACCTGCCATTTCCAGTTTAGATTAAATTTTTCTGGTGCCCAAATTCAGACCTCTTCAGGCAAGGGCTAGCCAGCAGCAGAGACATGTGTGAGTTACCTCCTAAGTTCTACAAGTGCTGGCTGCAGTGCACAGCCTGCCAGGAGCTTCCCTTCCACCACAAACCCGGGTATCCAGGCTGCACCACCATGTCTCCATCTCTGCATTCCCAAGGAAGTGCAGGCTCCAAAGCAAACACACAAGCCAAACCCACTATGTTATCTAATGAGTATCCTTTTTTTTGTAATATCCATTTCTATCATACTCTTCTTTCACAAATACCTGACTTTTACTGTCAACCAGGGAAAGTGCCTCAGGAATCTGACAGCAGTGAGAGAGGGTGGAAAAATGAATTAACACTTGATACAGCCACCACAGATAGACACCCAGAATGAAGTGAAATACATGAAAAGGCTCTTCACACTCAATCTAAAGATGATGTAATGACATCAATTACATATTCTTGCTGCTCTATGTCTTGGCACAGTAAAAACAAAATGATCTAGAGAAGGATAGAAGGTGACAACTACATGCTATTTCTGTCAATACAAGGATGATGAGCTACTCAAATAAATGATAAGGTAAATTCTTTAATGATGCATGTTTTTAGGCAAATCTACAAGTAGTGAATTGTATTTCATTATACTTCCCTAAATAAACTTTGAACCTTGCCTGAAACCTGAAGGGGGGAAAAATAACAAACAGAAAACCACTACCCTTTCCTTAGAAATCCTACTCTTCAAATAATCCTTACAGCCATGTCACCATCCTTTTATCTCAAAACAAACATTAAAGGGGTGTTTTCTTGGTATTTTATCCTGCTTCCACAGGATTAGATTTCAGAAGACACTGCGAATTGCCACATTTGCAGTCACTGTCAGAGCATTTCCTAATTACATTGCAAAATTAATAATTTTGAAAAAGGTAGAGTAATTATTATTTGTGAATGTGGGAGTAAGTCTTTAGAGAGAGTGATGAGAGCTCTCTTGACTCAAGACAATGGTATATTTGATGAAATATAAAACAGTTGGTTAGTTACCAAGCATTGCAAACCGGCGGTTACCTGGAAAGCACTTTCTTCCAACAATATTCCCCATAACAAACCCCAATAAAAAATCTTATTATCAAGTCCTAACAAGGCCTTTCATCTTCTCTCTAGGAAAAGACTCCTCAGTGATTTAGTGACACAAAGACACGCTAAATATTTTTCTGGGTCAAAGCTAGATAGCCCAACACACCCAAGGACTAAATTTTAGACAGGAAAGCGACTGTGAAGTACACCTACCCCTTGTGATTCACGTTTGCAGCTCAGCTGCATGATGGCTTAAGAGCATACTACTGCTGTCAGGCTGATATCAGGAAAAGGAGGGGGATGTACAGGACAGCTGGCCAGCAACAGATGGGAATATGCTGTTCCATCTCACAGGTTGGTAGACTTCCTGCTGCAGCACATGCTGTCCAGAAGGAATTCTAATTCTAATGCAGCACCCGTCTTCTAAAGGAGGCCTGGCTTTAAGCCACAGTCAAGTCCTAGAATTCAAAGTACTTCTTAAATTGTCTATCAACTCCTTAAAGAGTTCAGTCATTTATAGTTCAGATCTGTTATTTGTGTTGAGAATTAATTAGTCGGTTCTTTTAATTCTTTTTGCTTGTTTATTTAAGATAAGGTGAAATGTTTTAGGAGCAGAACTTGATATACCTGTTGACAGTTTAAAATGTTTTGTCCTTGAAGAAGCAAATTATTTAATTTTCTAATAACATGATAGATGCAAAAAGGTCATTATCAGTTGCAGTCACCACAAGGATTATTGCTTTCACTCCTTCTGCTTTAGGGTAACATTAGCTTTGACCATCAATTGACTTCTAAAACAGTTAAGCTGCATTAAAGTTAGACTGCTGTTATTCCAGTTTACAATGAAATGGATTTATCTTTTATTCATTCTCTTAACTTTGTATAGACATCAAGAATTTAATTTTATTCTTTTGATTTTTCAAATTAAATATCACTTAAAAGCAAAAAGGTAAAACTCATTTGAAAACTTAGAGAAACAGAAATTAAAACTTAGAGAAAGAGTTCATTTTGACCTTCTGAGTGGAAAGAAATGAATAAATGAAACATTCATGCCACTTCTCATTATCAAGGTGTCTGGACACAACTGTAGGGAGCTCATTCTACTACGCAAACTCACCCTGACCCAGCTAGTCATTGTGCGTCAATATAAAGAATTATCATCTCATCTCCTAAAAATAGAGATACTGTTGTGGATAAGGTTATCTATACCATAAAAGACAGTATTTATTTGTAGTGCTAGATTCACACCAGGGATTAAATTACAAGACACTAATATAAATTAATGGAAAAGCAGGTTAAAGGGGATTACAAAATAGGACTCGGCTGAGAAATATTGCTTTTTTTGCATTATCATCTGTAGCACTGTGTACAAAGAGTGTTACGACTTCACAGGATGCGACAAGACACCTTGAGCTCGTACTTGGCAGATAATTAGAATTTCTATGCAAGCAACACCTGTACAATTCTATACATATACATAATTGTTCAATAGGACGATTTTTTCCTTTATGCATTTTTTTCTCTTTTCAAAAGGCTTTCAAGTAAAAATTATAATATATTAACAGTGATTTATAAAGACAACTCTGTAATAAATCCTCTTTAAGCACACAAATTACAAATTAGAAAAATGGATATGGTCTAATATTCATCAAATAACCATTACTGTATTATGCATTTCCCTTCTTTTAAACTGAAAGATCATTTCACAGAAAGGCATGTACAGTCTGACATTTTGAAATGCCTCCTGACATCAAAAAATATCTGCCTAAGAACAAGAATCTATGTTTTACAGCTTCTTCCTCATTATCAACAAGTATTTCAGTATTCAAACTAAAGGAGGAAGTCTTGTGAATACTTACAGCATTTTAGTAATTGTGCACATTCTTACTAGACCCCACAGCATTATATTTCACTCTGATGAGCTTTTTAAAGAGGGTTTTGATGAAAAAGACCCATAACTTTTTATAACATGCCCTACAAAAAAAAAGCAACTGGATACTCTGAGTACTCACACAAATAAAACTAATATTCAGTCTAAATGTTTACAAATATGAACCTTAAACAAATGCAGCAAGCTAGAATTTACCTCACTCTCTAAGCCACTAATTCATCCTCACCACAAACCAGAACAATAATATGATATGGTTCTACTCAGAAAAAGAAGTTGAACTTGCTGAATGAAATAATGCTAGTTTAATGTTTTCTCTTTTTCTGCGACCTCAGAGCCAACCCTTTTCCTTTTTTATGGTCTCTCTGCTCTTAAATTTGAGACCTACAGAGCACCATCAGCTTATCAACTGTCAAATATTTTTAAATTATTATTAAAGGAGTTAGAATTACTCTAACCTGCTATTTTCTCTAGTTTCTTCACACATCAGATATTACTCTTATTGTTTTACACCCATGAGCTAAAATATGACAAATCATGTATCAGAGTTCAAAATCTAATGTAAAAGGACAAATATATGTATACATGCATATTTTCCATAATTCATATAATTGGTGCATACAGTGTATACTACTTTTGTATCAGCAGACATCATATACACTGACATTTTTGTGGTTACTGTAATGCATTAATTATGATTTACTGTTGCTAAATATACAATATTAATTTGCTGCAGTATAATGAATAAAAATTTAAATAGAAATCCGAAGATGAAGATAGTGGAATGTTTTGTCAGTGTTAAGGATCTTCAGAACCAAACATCACATATGGCAATTTTATCTGAGGTTGATGACCACTTCCATTTATCATCTCCTAGAAGTTGATTCCATCAATTTTGTATTGTTTTGAAACACCAGATGGCACTTCTGCCTGTTCTGAAGACTTACTATCTGAGCATGAATGAGTTAGATCTGAGACAAACATTTCCAGCTGAACTGAGATGCTGTATAGATGTTGAGATCCTTACCAGTAAAGAAGCATTTGCCTTGTTCCAATCCCTCTCTTTAACTGAAAATATTCTTTCTCAAATTAGTTGCTGTAGACAAGCTATGTCTACAGAAGTAGAAAAAAAAAGTATTAAAACCCACACACACAGTTTTGTCAACACATATGCACTGCCCAGGGACATTTTTATAAGCATTCTTTCACATTCTCCACAAGATTATATTTAAAGCTGCACTTCTAGCTTGAATAAAATAATATTGACAACACAAAATGAAACTGTGTTGAAAAGTTTGTCCATTTCCAAGCAGCGTTGCAATTTTGCGGCTTCTATTCTGGTAATGTTCTTCAAATAATTTCTCTCCCTTGTTTCCATGTGCAATCCGCAGGAGAAGAAAAAATCAGAAAAGTATGCAGTCATGGCAAGAGCTCTCAGTGAAGTACAACCATGATTCATTATCATCACATACTAATGGAATATCTCGGTGGAAACACCATAAAGCAATGTTTAAACAACATGCAGTGATCGTTTTACAATGTCTGTAACTACATTGCTCACACATCTTGCACTCTCCTGCTTTCCTCTGTTATGTGGGTCAAGCACAGTTCTTCCTTTTCTCTGGGACTTTGGGCAGAAAAGACAGGCTGATTTGGATTTCCACCTCCCCTCCCCCCCCC